>PVIW01005036.1:0-115976 GCA_004026585.1 Noctilio leporinus
AGGAGGAAAGGGGTAGGGGGGAGGGGGGAGGCAGAGGCAAAGAAGGGGAGCAGCTTAGACAAGAACCTAGTATAAAGGAACCATGGACATGGACAACAGGTGGGATTGACTTTGGGGGGAAAGGGTGGGTGGGGAGGGGGACAGAGGGGAGAAAAAAAGGGATGGATGTAATACAACAACAATAAAATTTAAAAAAAAAAAAGAAATTAAGTTGTACATTATAATATTCCATTTTCTGCTATCTTCATGCCACTTGGGTTTGGATTATTTAAAGGAAAAATAGCATTCTAATTCCTTTTTTTTTTTTTTTTTTGGAACAAATGTATATTTGTTGCTTTTAATCAAGTGATCAGGCGTACTACAAGAAGAATGTGATGCCTGCCTGCTGAATGCAAAGTCCCAGGTGTGCAGAGAACCTGTCAGGACTTCACAAACTCCATTGATCATTGTCACCACAGTGAGCCTGGCATTTCACCTCATGATCATAGCCAGAAGAGAACTGCTGGAAATGGAATAACAGTCAACCTTTACCAAAACTCCAAGTTGGACAAGTGAGTCAGTTTTAACCCCTCTCATAACCCCAGTTTGGCAGGGTGCCCTACCATTCATTTGCAGATAAGATCAAACGATTAAAAATATCCACGGACTAACCATGAAGCAGCTTGGAGCAGGGGTGGGAACAAGACTTTCCACTGTATTCCTCTTCATATTTCTGGATTTCGAACCAGGTGAATGTATTATCCTTCTCAATTTCCAAATTTTTGTGAAGAAAGAGAGTTTGAGGGATACCACAGTATGAGTCTAAAGTCCATTAAAGTTGCGTTACGCCAGGTCTTTTAACTGATCACAAAAATCAACAAAACCTTTCAATGGCTCTGATTGCTGCACAAATGCAACAAACTTCATTCACATATAAATACATTCAAAAATAATACATCATCCAAACAAAAGGGGAGCATTCACCTGCTTTTTCAATTGTCCTAGAAACTTAATTTTCTCAGAGATGAGAAATTAGACTTGTAAATTCACCTGTTCTTAGTCTATGGTGTCAGCATTTTATAGAATATAATTAATGTTACCACATATTATTTTGGCTTGACACAAAAATGATGCTGTTTGTTGCTCCATATTAATTTATTTTGGGACATAATCCCTTGTATTTTTCCTTCCCTCCCCTTACACACACACACACACACACACACACACACAATCTCTCTCTCTCTCTCTCTCTCTTTCTCTCTCTCTCTCCCTTTCTCTCTCCCTCCCCCACCCCCACCCCCTCTCTCTCCCTTCATATAATTTAAATGCAGCTGTCAGGTTAAGTGCAAGGTAGGCTGGTGTATTTTACTCCCTCAAGCTGCCTGATTGTTCCAGGAATGAATATCAGAGGCAAGTTTGGACAACCAAGAGTCATTGGCTAGGAGGTGGGGACTGTTAGAAACAGGAAGCAAAAAAAAATTTCTTTACTTTCAAAATCACAAGCCTTAAGAATCATATACACCTGTACCTACAAGGACCCATATTGCTATTTATTCTGAAAATAAACCCCCAAAGAGAATTGAAAAAGTCAACAAGGAGATTTTTAAAGAGAAAAATCATGATACTATTGGTGGATCCTGGATCCAGCCATGCTTTGAGCAGGTCCACTCCCTTCACTTACAAACTTCATAAACCAATGAAGTTTCTCTTTTATTGCTATTTTGAAACACAATTCAAGTGTTCCTCAATAAAGTCTTTATGTTTTTTACCCACACATATTCCTAAGTTTCTTTAGAAACCCTCATCTTTATTTATTTTTTTTAATTTACTTTTATTGTTGTTGTGTTACATCCATCCCCTTTTTGCTCCCCTCTGTCCCTTTCCCCCACCCACCCACTCCCCCACAAAGTCAGTCCCACCTGTTGTCCATGTCTATAGTTCTTCCATACTAGGTTCTTGACTAAACCACTCCCCTTCTTAGCCTCTTCCTCCCCCCGCCTCCCTTCCCCCTGCCCACTGAAGATCTATTCACTGTATTCATATAGCTGGTTCTGTTTTGTTTGTTGTTTGTTTTGTTCATTATTGTCCTGTAATGGGTGAGATCATATGGTATTTGTCTTTCACTGACTGATTTATTTCACTAAGCATAATACTTTCTAGTTCCATCCATGTTGTTGCAAAGGGTAGGAGTTCCTTCTTTCTTTCTGCTGTGTAGTATTCCATTGTGTAAATGTACCAAAGTTTTTTGATCCAATCATCCACTGATGGGCACTTAGGCTGTTTCCAGCACTTGGCTATTGTATATAGTGCTGCTATGAACATAGGTGTACATAGGTTCTTCTGAATTGGTGTTTCAAGGTTCTGTCTGGTACTGGCATAAGAATAGACATATAGATCAATGAAACAGAATAGAGAGCCCAGAAATAAACCCAGGATTCTATGGTCAATTAATATTTGACAAAGAGGGAAGGAACATAAAATGGAGTAGAAACAGTCTCTTCAACAAGTGGTGTTGGGAGAACTGGACAGAAACATGCAAAAAGATAAAACTAGACCACCAACTTATACTATACACCAGAATAAACTCAAGATGGATAAAGGACTTAAACATAAGCAGTATTACCATAAAGGTCCTAGAGAAAAATATAGGCAGTAAAATTTTAGATATCCTATGCAGAAATATGTTTACTGATACTTCACCAAGGACAAAGGAAATAAAAGAACAAATAGACAAATGGGACTATATCAAATTGAAAAATTTCTGTTCAGCTAAAGAAAACAGAAGCAAAATTCAAAGGCAACCAACTGTATGGGATAACATATTTGCCGATGATACCTCAGACAAGGGTTTGATCTCCAAAACACATAAAGAACTAATGCGACTCAACACCAGGGAGACAGACAGCCCAATTAAAAAATGGGCGAAGGACCTGAACAGACAACTCACTGAGGAAGATATACAAAGGGCCCAAACGTATATGAAATAATGCTCAACATCACTAGCCATCAGAGAGATGCAAATTAAAGCCATAATAAGATACCACCTCATACCTGTCAGAATGGCAATCATCAACAAATCAACAGACAACAAGTATTGGTGAGGATGTGGGGAAAAGGGAACCTGGTGCACTCTTGGTGGGAATGCAGGCTGGTGCAGCCACTATGGAAAACAGTATAGAGTTTCCTTAACAAACTAAAAATGGAACTGCCTTTTGATTCAGCAATTCCACTACTAGGAATATACCCAAAACCCTGGTCTTTATTGGGAGTATTTTTTAATTTACCTGGAAAATGAAGAAAACCTTGATGTCTAAGTTTGAGAGATTCAGAGAACTTCTTCATGTGAGCAGCAAATCTGGAGCAGGGCAAGGAAGTTCTCTCATGGTGAGGGCTGGGCTATGAGGGGGAGGAAAATACACAAGAGAAAGTCAAATCTGCAGTTCCAAAAGTAATCCATGCCCCTGCCATTCTTACTCACCTCAGTGGGTGATACTCTGAAAATACTCGGTTTCTTCCTTTTTAAAATGAAACAACCCTGAAAAACTGCAATTGACTCCAGTTATCTTTACATACATCCTCCCCATATATTTCATTAAAGTGGCTAATTACATTTTTTATCTGTTCATCCAACAAATGTTTATTATATCACACTATGTGCCAGACATTGTTCCAACAACAGGATACAGTAAATGAAGTCTCAGCCACCATGAAACTGACATTCTAGCAGAGGTGACAGAAAAATAAATACATCTATAATATATCAAATGGTTATTTTTCTACTGCTAAAGGGTATAAATGAGAAAAGGTAAGTGGAATGGGAAAATGCTGAGGGCAGTGCACAAACTTATATACAGAAATAGATGGCTTTATGGACAGGGTGACATTAAAGCAACAACTAAAAAACGAAGAGGGCAATAGCCATGTGATATTCTGGGTGAGGGGCATTCCCAGCACAGCCAGTGCCAGGGAAACAGAGACAGGATACAACGAAGCAGGTCAGAAGATCGTAGGGTCATGGGGGGTCTCAAGTTGGACTTTGTCACCTTGAAATAACCAACTGCCCCCTCCAAAAAAGAGGAGAGATGCAAAGATATTGGGTAATTAATATGAAATAAAATCATAAATAAGGACAATCTGATTAGATTTTAATTAAAAGCAATTCAGCAAACATGAAGTCAGTACCAAATGCCCATGTGTGTGTGTGTGTGTGTGTGTGTGTGTGTGTGTGTGTGTGTGTGTGTGTATGTGTGTGGCTTTTATTGTTTGGATATGATTGGATATTATTGTTTAGATATTGGATATCATTTTACACATAGTATTATTTCATATTTTGTGTTCACAGGGATATTAACCTTCTGAATTAATACAAGAGATCAAGTCACCCTGGCATGAGGGACATGATCATGCCTAAAGGGTGAGGTGTTCCATCCTGTCGTTCCCCACAGCCACTCTGCCCATTCCTGAGGAAAGACTTATAGCTCAGGCCAGAAACTTTAAACTGATTGGGAGGGACCTAGATGGAAATCAGGGTAAGCACTCTCCCTTTACCATCACTACTGACTACGATGGCAGGACAGAGGCCAGGGGTGAAGCCTAAGAGGACATACACCTCCTCAAAGGCAGAAAGAGCTGGAAACAGCAACCCAGGTCAGCTGTACTGGTGACAGTGTAGGACATTATCTGAGCAAAGGTCAGAGGTGTGCTTTATAAGTCTTATCTGCTGCAGCATTTTCTTTATTTCAATATAGGGCTGACCTCAAGTGAAGGTTTTTCGAAAGTTATCTTAGATGGGCTAAGAAAATGAAAGGTAGTGACTTTCTGAAATTGTAAAGGGAGATAAGCAGCGGTGACGATGAGAACCTGGAAAGTCACTCTAGCTTCCCCCTGTTCCCTGCATGCCCAGATCCACTTATAGCCAGATCCTGCCAACCCCACCCTCTCCTTAGTATCCTGTAGACCCTTCCTTAGTCCTCCTGCTTAGTTAGTCCACCCAGTCCCTGCTTAGGTGTCACCTCAATGAAGTTCTCTTTCCACATTCACGTTCCAAAACCCAACCTAATAATAAATATGGCCCTCACCTTCTTAATTGTGTTCAACACCTTCTTGTCATTTAAACAATGGTTCTCAAACTTTACTGTGCATAAAAATCATCTAGAGGACATTTAAAAATGCAGATTTTGACTTAAAAAGTTAAAGGTGGAGCCTAGACCTGTGCATGGTTAACAAGTATCACAGACAAACAATAGAAGTAGTAAGTAGATTCTTGTCACTCAAAGTGTGTCCATGGACCATTATTGCTAACATCACTTAGGAGCTTGTTAAATATGGAGATCTGCAGCCCCACCATAGACCTACCGAGTCAAGATCTGAATTTTAACAAGGCTTCCAGATCATTTGCCTGCATGCTAAAGATGTAGACCACACTTTGATCTAAAGAATAAAATAGAGAATCTTCATGGAATGGGAGGCTTCATGACCCATCATCTAGTTATTTCTTTCCCCTGTCTCACAGGGCTCTCTGCACCTACATATGACAAACTGGGGAAGCTGAGGCACCAAAAGGCTCTCCATTTTGGTCATCTCAGTGACTAGCGCAGTCACTACTATTTAAGAAAATGCTGCTTTATTGACATGTGCTGAGTCAATTGAACTGGATTAACTGACATTTTGAAACGTGGTATCCCGCCCCAATTGTATTGTATTTTTCATCAAGGTATGATTTCACTGAAATGGAAAAGAATGAATGAAGACCAAACTGTCAATGTCATGAGCCCAGATACATTTTACACCTAAAAGCACTGAACATGTCGTCGCTGGACAGATGAAGGAGGGTACTTGGTTATGTCTGGAAAGTCCTTGCTGTTCTCAGTTGATTTACTGAAGTCAAACCCATGCTCTATATATTAAAGCACAACCCCCACTTTTCTTGTTTAAGGAGAGCAAACTTTCACCACAAAGATACAAGAACAGTCAATATTGATCTTCTTGATGGATGGTGCACCTCACGCCACAAGCCACTCAAGCATCTGCTCATGACCGCCCAGCCCTCCCATTTGTGGGGCAATAATGCCTAGTGGCCTCCTGTGTTATCGGCTGCAGATTGTAAATATTTAAAAGAAATAAATTTCTCTGAATGAAAAGCACCTTTCTTTGTTCTCTAACCCCCTCTCCTCTCAAGTCATGTTGATTCTGGGGCTGTGCATACTGCCAGCACCTGTACTTTTCAATTGTTTGCTTGCCAAGATCACTGTGGTTTTCTTGCTTGGTTTTAGGAACCATTGTAAGTACAGTAACCAATGAAGGTGTATTTTCTTTCCCTATTGCCAATATGCAGGGGAAGCATTAGCTTCAGGACACCTACCAGCAATGGTAATTAGAGGATATGGAAAGAGAGAAACAGAAATTGGAACTCCTCTATCTAACTACTGTTCCCATACGACAATGAAAATGGACCACCACTGTAAACCAAAAAGGAAGGTTTGGATTTCTTCAACAGCCTTATTGTTTGGCAGGAAGTTTTCATCTTAGTTTTACCAAAACCCAGAACCATTATTTAATTGAACATGAAGACCTGCAATAAGAGTGAACCAAAGGAAAATGGAACTCTGTATCCAGATTCTCACCAGTCCACTGTTTTAAGATTATATATACTATATATCATCAGAATATGTATATATGATATATATATCATATATACATGATATATATAATCCCAAAAAAGGAATTTATTTATAAAAAATTATGTATTTATCCTTACATTTTTAAACTTTAGTCATATTCGGAGAACTCTCCATTTGATGCAATACACCTATCGAGACTTTATTTCAATGCTCAAAATAGTTTTTGAATTTGTTGATTTTTATGCCTTTCGTGTTTGTGCTGTTTTTTGTTTCATCCCTTCCAGTTGACAAAACATTTCCCTTTGAGAACTTTTTGCATTGGGGAAACAAAAAACAAGTCACTCTGGATGAAATAAAGTGAATAGGGAGTGTGGGACATGGGAATCACACCATTTTTGGCCAAAAACTGCTGAACTCTCAGTGCAGTATGGGTAGGTGCATTTGTAAATCACCCATCATGAAATGGCAAACACATTGGAAGAGTCTTCAAAAAAAATCCACAGAAGCCAAATGCAACCTCTCACAACATCACCAGCTGGTACACTGGTAAAGATGGGTCCCTAGAACACTCATCTAGCGGGGGAAGCCTGTAATACAAGTGGCACACCACTCAGAAGATAATTCTATTTTGGGGAGGTCATTTGTGTGTGTGTGTGTGTGTAGTTTTTTTCCACAGTTACCAACAGCATCTGAGGTCCTTATATGTGATAGTGATTCCAAGAATTAACTTTCTGGTGTTTTCATGAAGAAAAAACTTACTATCTCCACTTATTTTTTATTAGACTTTCAAATGGGGTTAGGCATCTTCACCTATTGTTAGCCCTCTTTTTATGGAAATATGGATAACACTTCTTAGCAGAGATGGTAGTGTCAGAGTGAGCAATGCTATAACACATGATTTCTCAGGTGCATTTTTATTTATAGCAAAATGAGCCCAATGTAAACAGCTGAGGCTAAGACACTGAAGGATGTAGTATACGTGTGCAGGGCCAGACCATCATGCACATATAACTACATGTCCTAACATATCAAAGGGAAAAAACTGGCCCTGGCTGGTGGCAAAGGGATAAGGCACTGGCCTTATCCAAAGTCAATGGTTCGATTCCCAGCCAGGGCACATAACCAGATTGCAAGCTAGGCCTTCAGCCAGGTCCATAGCTGGAAGCCGGTGAAAAGCAACCATACATTAATGTCTCTCTCCCTTTCTGCCTCTCTCCCTATCCTTCTCTCTAAAAATAATAAATAAAATATTTTTTAGAAAAGGGAAAAAACTACTAAAGTCAGAGAAAAATAAATAAAAGGTCAATGCCTCCTTGACACTTGTACATACATACATTTTTAAATCTAAAGATGTATCTTCTCAAGAAAACATGAACTCAAGTCCCTTTCAGGTTCTTCTTAGTGACAGTGTTTAGGTCTTGCTTGGACAAAAGAATTATAATTCAATTATTCAATGATTTATTACAAAACACTTCATCCACACTAGATATTTTGATGTGTAAACATCAGAGTATTATACTCCTTCTATTCCAGACTTCACATTTCAGATTTCATTAGCCAATAAAGCCAGGTTTATTTATAATAAAGTTAAGCTCTTCAAACCACTGACCATGGAAACCAGATTTTGAAATAATTCAGATTTGTGTTTCTGTTCTTTCTAATTAAGGGTAATATCGGGAAGCACAGACAGTGGGTAGCATTGTTCAAGCACCATGGATTTAAGCAAGAAAATCTGATTATCAGCTCATGTCAGAAGCCAAGCGATAATGCAGCTTAGCATTCGTTTGGGCTTTTTCTTTGGCCAAAAGATAATTACCGTTTGTGAGGCCTTACGTAAGTGTATCTAATATCTAAGGCCCTAAAATTTATGAATAGCAGAGGCACACAATAGGCAAAGAAGAATTACTGTATTTATTATTTCTATGGCTTGTTCCACCATGATAATTTCATTATCTAGCAAAGTCAAATCTCTAAAATCAAAGTATAATTTCTTAAAGGACAGAAGTTAAATATGCTGGCAAGGTTTTATGCCCAATTTCCTCTGGTAAAAGTTATTTCTAACAAATAAAAAGAGGACCAGCCAGAATTTTAATAGGAAGTTTACCAAAGGGGATTCAGAGTTACATAGTGAGGTCATCACACAGACAGATGTTAAGCTTCTATAGTGAGATTTTTTTATAAAGTGTTATTTCTTAATCCTAGGCTGTTGGTAATAAATGCAATGCTTCCTACCAAACAACACTAAAAAGTTCTAAAAATTGAAAGCACTTCTTAGCAGAGTGAGCATTGCCGTAATACATGCAACCTGAGTATGTATCACAAAGAATAAATTCTGAAGCTCCAAAGAAGAAAAAAAAATCACTTAAACTAGGTCTTAGATATGTGTTGTATAAAACCAGGCCAAATTACAAGTTAAAAAGAAATCAGGTTGAAATTTTCAAAGTAAGCACACTAAGATCCTCTAAAACATAAAGAAGCAACTGCTTTTGGAAGAAAAATATAGCATACTTCTCCTTAATTATAGACTTTTTTAGAAATAAATTATATTATTTACTCCTCATTATATACCAGCATCAGCTAACACTTTGAGTACATATCACAGACCATGTATTGTTCTAAATACCTTAGACATGTAAATTCATCAAATCCTAATAGTGATCCTATGAAATCAGTACTTTATTCTCCCCTTTTTACAGAGTTGAAAAATGAGTCACAATGAGGTTTAAATAAGTTGCTCAACTGACTCTAGCTACCCCAAAATTTATATATAGGGCACTTGATTTTATTCATCCTCATAATCAGAAGTGGTTTTATATATCAAACATTCGGCCTTTAGTTCAAATAATTTTCCCCTGCTGGATTTCCAGAATTTATTACAGCAAAAATACCATCCTGAAATAAAACAAAATTCATAGGAAATGCATATTAAAACTCAGCATAATAGCTCCACTGTGGCTCAGGCATTACCAGTCAACTCTCTAATCTTGGACCATCACTAAACTGTTCAAAAGAAGTTGAATTGGGAGCCATGTTCCCTTCCTTGTCCATTTCCCAAGTTCCTTGAGACAGGATGGGGAGTCTGAAAGAACTCTGAGAAATGTGAAGTGCTGTAGAGAGGTGAGCACATTGACATGACAATGCCATTGGTTAAGGTTGGAAGCAGAGGGTCAAAGTGTCAAAGGTTCCTAGTCTTCATCTATCACACCTGCCTTACTCTTCCACTCCTTCTGAGCTCTTACTTTCAACATAGGTTCATTTGAAGGAGGGAAAAGAAGAAGAATATTTAGGATAACAACAATAACAAGAATAATAATAAATAGATGAGCTCATCAGCACAGAGAGCTGTGTGTACAGTGGATCACAGCACAGGACCAGATTGCCTAGGTTGGATTCTGGGCCTAACAGGCAAATAGCTTTACTTTTCTTTGCTTGGGTTTCCTCTCCTATAATACAAGGATAACAATTATTTTTATTTGATAAGATATTTGTGCCCTGGCTGGTAGCACAGTGGATAAGGTGCCAGCCTGCGAACCCAAAGGTTGCAGGTTCGATTCCCCAGCCAGGGCACATAACCAGGTTGCAAGCCAGGTCTCCAGTCAGGTATGTGGCTGGAGGCAGGTGAAAGGCAACCACACATTGATTCTTCTCTCCCTCTCTGCCTCTCTCCCTCCCCTCCCTCTGTAAATAATAAATAAAATCTTTAAAAAAAAAAAGATATTTATAACAATGACAATATTCATAGAGAATTTAGAAGAGACTGGTAGAGTCTCGTATGTTATATGATAGTTGTGAATAGTAATATAACTAATTGTTCAGTGACAGGTGCCTCTGACTCATTGGATATTATACCAGGTCCCAAGATGGAATAATTGCTTTTCTTTGTTTCCATGTTTTATCTTGATGAAAAAGTTAGTGATTTTTTCCCCCCATTTTGCCCAAACAACTACAATAGGAACTGATGTTTCACTATGTATCTGACTTCATCTACTTCTGACTCTTTTTATATTTTAGTAACAAAAAGTACTCTTGAGCACTGCAGAACCATCTTTGATTATTGGGACTTTGGGATTTCATGGGAGCTGTATTTATTGGAGATCCTAAAGCAGCAATAACAGAAGACAAAATGGTCAAGTCAATGGTGGGCACAAGCAACAGGAGCAAAGGAGCAGGCAAGTTTTGGGTCTCCTCCCCCCAAACCCCTGTGCATAGCCCCTCTGCTCTAGCTCCAACCCTAATGAGATATACTAAGGAGGAAAAACAAATATGCTCACTACACTACTATGATATGACGTATACTGTAACTATTTTACAAGTATAGAGGAGAGAAGGGGTGACTAAAATTTCTAGGAGTCAGCCAACAATGAAGGAGTGGGAAGGAACCACATGCAGAAACCACCTACATTTGAAAGAAGAGCCCAGAGCACTATGCTGCTGGTGCTTCAACATTGCACGTAACGATTGAACAATGAGCAGCTCAGAAAATTTGAACACTCTTTGTAGTGCTTCCCCCTATTTCTAAAACTAAATATTGAGCAACTGAAAACCCAAACTAAATATTTTCTGCTAATAGAATATCAACTCTGATTAAAACAAGTTAAAAAAAAAAAAAAAGTTAGCTATCAGCATTACCTTAAAACAGGAGTGTCAAACTCATTTTCACCGGGGGTCACATCAGCCTCGCAGTTGCCTTCAAAGTGCCAAATGTAATTTTTGGACTGTATAAATATAACTACTCCTTAACAGTTAAGTGAGTACGGTAGGAACAAGGTGCTGAACCACAGGTGCCAGGCTAGATAAGGCAAGGTGGAGGGCCAGATTTGGCCCACAGGCTTTGTGTTTGCCACCTAAACAAGAAACAATTCAGTACAAACCAATATCCTTGATGAAGATTCATGTAAATAAAAACTCAAAAACCTAGCAAACTAAATTCAACAGCTCAACAGCCCATTAAAGGATTATGCAACACGAACAAAGATTTATTCCTGAAATTCAAGGATGATTCAACATATAAAAATGAATCAATGCAACATACTGTGTAACATAAGGAAAGGCAAAAGTCAACATGGTCACCTCATTAATGCAGAAAAAGCATTTGACATAATTCAACTTGTTTTTCTGTGATTAAAAAAAAAACTCTCAACAAACTAGAAATAGAAAGAAATGACCTCAACAAAAAGGTCATATATGAAAAGCCCACAGCTAACATTATACTCAATGAAAGACTGAAAGCTTTTTCTATAAGATCAGGAACAAAACAAGGACTCTCACTCTCACCACATGCATTTGACATAGAATTGTAAGTCCTAGCCAGAGCAATTAAACAAGAATAAGAAACAAAAATCATCTAAATTGGAAAGAGATCACAATACCCCTATTCATAGATGACATGATCTTATGTGTAGAAAATCCAAAATATTCCACACAAAAAATACTGTTAGAACTAATTGATAAATTCAGCACAGTTGCAAATACAAAATCAAATTACAGAAATCAGTTTTGCATTCCATGTATTGTACTAACAATAAACCACTCCAAAAGAAAATTCAGGAAAAAATATCAACTAAAATAATATTGGAAAAGAGTAAAATACTTAGGAATAAACCTAACCAAGGAGGTGAAATTTTTTTTGCTTAAAACCACATTGCTAAAAGGAATTAAAGAAGACAGAAATAAATGGAAAGTTATCCCATTTTCATGGATTGGGAGACTCAATATTAAAATGTCAATACTACCCAGAGCAGTCTACATCTTCAACACAAACCCTATCAAAATCTCAATGATATTTTTTTGCAGAAATTTAAAAATCCATCCTAAAATTCACATGTATTGTCAAGAGACCTGAAATAGCCAAAGCACTCTTGAAAAAAGGACAAAGTTGAAGGTCTCATATGCTGATTTTAAAGCATTTTACAAAGCTATAGTAATCAAAATAATGTGGTACTGTATAAAGACAGACAAATAGACCAATGGAATAGAGCAGAGATTTCAGAAATAAATCCTTGATATACAATCAACAAATGGCACTGTTAAACTGGATACGCACATGCAAAAGAATGAAGTTGGATTTTTACCTTATACCTTTTTTGTCTTTGAGATCAACAGAAAGCAAGTGGCTTCAGTCTGCATTTATTCACAATGTAAACTGTAAAGGAGTCTGTCATTCTCACCCAGAGGAGAGTTCTGCCATTTTGAAGGGTTGTCTTAGTGACCTGTGCAAGTCTGCCATTCCAGAGGTCAGAGTAGAAAGCCCATTTTTGCCACACACCTAGGTGACCTTCCTAAACTATCTGATATTTTCACCTCTATTGTCCAACTTCTTATCTCTCTCACTGGTTTGAAATTCATACAAATAAGAGGATGTGTTAGGTATTGATTCCTTAAACCTCGTTATGAACAGTTGTTTAGGTTTTTGTTTGTTTTGTTTTCTTCTTTGTTTTCTGGTCTACTCAGCATGAAACCAATTCTTTGCGATGTGGGAAGGGAATTCCCCACTGGGTGGGAGGTGGTACCCAGTAGAAACTAAAGAGGCAGACCCTCCATCCTCTCCCTAATCCTTGGCATCACACACATGTTTTTGTTCCTTAACCTAGAGGGATGCCTTAGATATTGTTTTTCAAACTCATCCCTTTTGACTCACATGAAGCTATAAGCCCCTGATGTCCTTTCTCCAGTTTGAAAATAAAAAGGTCCTCCATCCCTAACACATTCCTTAGATCTATGGTGAGGTTCTAGCTAGGGGTGAACTTTATCAATATAGCTATTTTATTTTTCACTCGAATGTATAAACTAGTAAGTTAAGAAGCACTGCATAAAGTTCCATTTTTTAAATCTTAGGACTAAAAATTAACTAGTCACTTCATGTTTTTAGCAAACACACTTACCATTGTGTGGGATTTTATTGTCCCCTCGGTGAATAGAAGCCTTTAAAAATGTACAGACCTAGAACTGAATACCATGTCAAATCTATTGGCAGCGCATGTTTAAACACCTGCATCCCATCATAAGCCCTTCATAATATTATTGTTAAACAATATTACACTTATGATGAGTAATAAACCCAAATATATTCTTCCTTGAGATGTACTCATTCTTAAGTGATAAGTAACCCATTAATAGACAAGAAAGCTACTCAGGTAAAACAGTATTCATAAAATATATCCATAGAGTAGAATATGCAATAAAGTTTTTAAATGATTATAATAAATGCAATTATCTCCTCTTTTTATTAGAGAATTCTCACCATGTGTTTTGTGAAGTGATTGATCTCATTGTTTTTACCAATTCTAACTTTTGCTTACCTAATCAGATTTAAAACAAAAACATGATTTTTAGTGTGAAATTTGACCAAGTTCATTTTAATTATTTCATATTTAAAATGAAAACTTGAGGCAAAGGCTAAACTTGACTATGTTTAAAACCAACTACATTTGCTGATGAATGCAGAACCTCAGAGGAAGTAAATGACTTACTTCCCAAAACAGAAAGACAACAAACAGCATGCTGATCACTGTGATTAAAAAGATCAGCCTCTAAAAACTAGCCTTCATTGTATTATTAGTCTATAAGATTCAATATTAGTTTATACTTATGGGTCAAAACCCATTTCATTGGAAAATAGAAGTACTAGCCCCATGAAAAAGAGAGACACACATATAGTGCACTGGTCAAAAGAAATGATATTACAAGCTAGCATGCACAGCAAACTTTCCACATGGGCCCAGAACTGTTGTAGGCATATCTGATCAATGTCATATCCACCCTAAGAAAGTAAAGGAGGCTACTGGGACCGTGTGCTCAAAATCCCCAGCCATTCACAGTCCTACCTAAAATTGTTGTTAATGTAAGCCTTCGATGAGCAGGCATAAAGTTTATCACATAAGAGGGTTAACATGATTGAAAACACAGAAACCTCTCCTGCAGTGTGAGGTTGCTTTTAAAAAAGAAGAGCAGACTTAAGTCTCACTCCCTCTCCCAGCTGTTGTGCTGCAGCTGTCATGAAGTGAACCAGTTAGAAGTGGCTTGAACACCTACCTGCACCCTGGAGGGTTGACTGAGGCCCATGTGTCAGACCTGAGAGGGTACCCTGAGGACCAGGCCAGATGCCCAGGCACCCTCCCTGCAGAACCCTGATCCCCTGAAGGGAAATCCAGACCTGCTAGCTCTTCTTCCACCTTCAAGAAGTCAACCCAATTGGTCCTCTTAAACCTAAATCATATCCTGACACTCAAGACCTCCAGGGGGCCATCCCACTCAGAATACAATCCCTATGGCCTCCTACTAGACGGAACAGGAGCTGGGGCACCATAACTGCTTTGACCAATTTGGGACATTTTTGAGTGTCAAAAGGAAACCTTTTAATAATCATTCTGTAACAAAAATAGCTGTAAACCTGGACTGTTCCAAGCAAACAAGGATATTCCTATTACTCTTTTAGTTTATCTAGTGTTCCCCTTCACTCACTCTACTCCAGCCCCTTTGTTCTCCCTATAACAGCCCGTACCTATTACTGTCTCAGGACCTTTGCACTTGCTGTTCTCTCTCCCTGGAACATGCTTCCTCGAACATCTTTATGGCTCAGCCCTTCATCTCCTTCACCTCTTTACTAAAGATTTTTATTAATTTCCCATGACTGCCATATTTTAAAAGTGCATACACATACGTGTATCCCCCTTGGCTTCTTTATCGTATGTTCTATGTTATTTACTTTGTGTGTTGTCTACCTTCCCCAGAGCCTCTGCAAAGGATTGTGCAAGGTTGGCCTCCAGCTAGTCATACACACTAGCCAAGCCTCACACAAGGGCTGGTGCTTGCATCAGCCTGAGGAACGCATTCCCTCCCACCCACAGAGGGCACCATTTTCCATTTGTACAAAGGCTTCATAAATCCTAGTCTAGGACTCCAAACTTATCTTTCTACTTGCTCACTATCCACATTGCCTTAGGGGATTAAAAAAAGTAGTGTCGCCTATAGTAGGAGATGGAACACATTTGTCAAATAAACAAATGAATGAAAACAAGACTAAGCTCTGTTATCAGATCTCCAGGTGCTGAGATGTTCTCACTTTTCTGATCTAAGTTCCCTTCCCCTGCCTCTCTGTTTCTTTCTTTTTTTTTTTTTTTTTTAAGGTTTTATTCATGGCCCTGGCTGGTGACACAGTGGATAAGGTGCTGGCCTGCGAACCCAAAGGTCACTGGTTCGATTCCCAGCCAGGGCACATAACAAGGTTGCATACCAATCTTAAAAAAAAAAAAAGATTTTATTTTATTTATTATTTTTAGAGAGAAGGGCAGGGAGGAAGGAAGAAAGGAAGAAAAACAACTTAAATGTATGGTTGCCTTTCACCTGCCTCCAGTTATAGACCTGGCTGGAGATCTGGCTTGCAGCCTGGTTGTGTGCCCTGACTGGGAATTGGACCAGTGACTTTTGGAATTCACAGGCCTGACTAGTCCCGAGGCTGGCTCCTCTCATCATTCCCACACCCACTCTGGATCAAATAGGGAATTCTGGGTCCTACCCCCACCCCAGGCCACTGATAGGCTATGAGCAAACTGGGGTCTTGCTCTTCTCTAGCTCTCTCTGACCCTCTTTCCCTTTTCAAATACTGTGCTGCTACATTTTCATTTGTAAAATGCCTATTCTTAAGATGAGTCACAGGAACACAAGTGTTTGTTGGTTTTCTCTAAATTTTTAAATGCCTGGGATATTTCACACAATCAGACAAAAGAGGTATGTTCTCTTCCCACTCTGTTGCTATTGTCTTATCATATTGACAAGGGTCTCCCAGGACTCCAACAGAAATGAAAGGACAAGGTCCCCTGGAAATGAGTGTTCTGTTACCTCTGGTGCAGAGCATCAAGCAGATTTTAATAAAATACACTATGGTTTTCTAGCCTTGATGAAATCTTGCAGCACTTTCCTACTCTTTGCCCCCTCCTTTTCTCAGCCAGATGGAACAGGGTCATGCAGAAAGTTGGGAGGCAGCTTTGCTTGAGAACCAGGAGGATTCTAGGAGTAATTACCCAGGCTTCACATGAGCAGGCTCACGTATGGGCTGACATTGCTAGATCTGGGTTCTTCAGCTCCATGGTGGGAGTCTAGCCCCTTGGTCCAAAGGGGAAAAAAAATGACCTCAGATGTGTTGTCAGAAAGTTGACCAAGATACTTGAAATTTAGCAAGAATGTTTACTAAAAACTTTATTAAATTTACAGAGAATATATATAGATAGATAGATATATAGACTTTATATCCACTCTTATTAACAATAACCCTTGTGTGTAGTGTTCTTGACATGTTAATTAAAATAGTATAAAATTTATGACTAGTCATGAAAAATAATATTTACTCCTACTTTGTCTCATTAATTTTTTAAAATTTGATGGGATATGTATTTTATGATATATTTGTAATTTCTAAATATATTAGAATATAGTTTATAAGATTCTATGAATGGAGTAGTATATGCTATACATAAATAAATGTTAAGTAGGTGCAAGGAAGGTACTCAATTTTCTTCATCACAGGGAGTTTACAATGAAAATTTAGACACCATTATTTTAGAACCTTGGACACAGACTAGCAAGTGAGTACTTCGATATCAGTTTCCTTAGGAGAGTTCAAAGCCTGAATTTTCCACCAGACCAGGTTCAATTTGTTCTGAGGCAAGTGAGGCTGTGATCTGAGAGAAGAGAGAGAGCAAGGTGAATTCTAGGCCGACCATAAGTGCAAAGGTCCTAGGAGAAAAGTGCACTTGGAGCTCTGAAGCAATGCAAGGTTGGAGAGAAATGGATGAGTGGTGAGCTGAGTAGACAGTGAGAAGCAGATCATGTAAAGTCTTGAAGCCATGATAAAGAGTTTGTATTTCATTGGAAATGAAACTGAAGCTCATTGGAGGTTTGTTAGTAGAGGAATGATATGATCTATTTATATTTTTGAAAGCATTATTAAATCCTTTGATCCATCTTTGACCTGAGATATATTTTTACCACCATCTGTTTGATTTGTATGACTGTCTCAAATGACTCTAAACTGGGAAGGGAAAGCAAAGACATGTAAATGTATTCCTTAAATGACAATAAACACATAATTCTATAACTTGATTTTTCCACTTAGCATCAGGTTACTGAGATTTATCCTTGATGGTGTGCGTAGCTTCACCTCATTCCTTTAAACTACTTGCAATAGCTCATTGTATAAATATACCACAATGTATTTATCCACTCTTCTGTTAATGCACATGTATGTCTTTTCAACTTTCTGTTATCAAGAATCAATGCAACAGAAATTTTCTATATGTCTCCTTAAGTACAGATAGTCTCTAAATTTATACCTGGTGGGAACTGTTGGGTCAAGCATTCATTAGAATGTATTCTACCATAGTGTTAGATCATGAAGGTCCTCTCCAAGGTGACTCTGCCACAGAGTGTATAACGAGACTACTCATTTGTCTATGCCATTGTCAACATGTTAGCATCTACCTTTTTAATCTATGCCAACTGATAGATATGGAGTAAACTTGAACATCTATTTACATATTTATTGGATATTTGGGTTTCCTCTTTATGAATTGTCATTTTCTTTGCTTATTTTTCTAACCTATTACCTGTCTTTATTTTACTAACTGGTAGGAATTCCCTGTAAACTCCTGATACCAATCCCTTGATAGTATTTGCTTTCCAAACATTTCACTTTTGTTATAAATCTTGGTGAATAAAACATTTTATAAATTTGATAAAATTTATCAAGTTTTAAAGTTTTAAAGTTTGAGTTTTATACCTTGTTCAGGAAACCCTTCTTATGGGGTTAAGGTTATAAAAATATTTTTTTATTTTCTCCAAAACTTTATTTCTTTTACATTGAGGACTTAAATTCACTTTCAATTTATTTTTCAACATGGTGGGAAGTAGACATATAATTTCACCCTTTTTTCTGTAGAGATAGCCAGTATTCCCAGTGATTGTTCATTAAATGGTCCTTCCTTTCCCCATCACTCCTTTCATATATTAGATTTATGAATTCTATTTATGATGTACTCTTGAACCAATGGCTCATTAGTCTTATTCCTATAGATTTTAAAAAGTCTTGATATATGATAGGACACATTCCTACATTTTGATTGTCATCACTATTTCATCTACACTCAGTCCTTGATCTTTCATATAACTTGTAGGCTTAGCTCTTTATTCATCAAAAACACTACAAGTGTCTTTTCATTCATTTGCATAGTATCTCTTCCTTTATCCAGACCTTCCTTTATATCCTTATGTGTTGTATTCTTCTTCATATCTGTCATATATATACATATATATGTGTATATATATATATATATATATATATGTATATTTTAGAATTTTGGAAATGAATTGATATCTTTGTTTTTAATAATTTATACATTATAATAATTTGGAGATAATTTTCCAGGTAGCTAATACACAGGAGTGGGTAAAACTGGATTTATAGTGGTAAGTACAAGAAACACAAAGCTTATTCTTATATTATCATTATTTATTATTATATTATTGACTTGTATTACTATAAACCTACTTTTGCTCACCCCTAATATATTATCATTTTCCTGCAATTCTTGTAACTCCTTTTTTATTTTATTTTATTGCTTTGGAACCCCAGGACATTGTTGAATAGAAGCAATAATAGTAGACATTCTTATTTTTTCCTTAATTTAATAGAAATGTTCCCAAAGGCTCATTATTAGTTCTGATTTCTTTTCTATAAGCTTTTTATATCTTTATTTTTTTAGATTAAGAAAGTCAATTTCTATTACCAATTTTCTAAGTTTCCCCCCCTTCTATCAATTAATGCTGAAGTGTCCACTGGGATGGTTATATGACTTTACTCCCTTAATCTATTATAATGTATATTTTATGTATTTATAGTTAATGTTAAACTATTCTTACATCCCTAGAATAAATTGTACTTGATTAGGATATGTTTTATTGGATATATTGCTGAATTTGAGTTTGCTAGTATTAAACTTAATATTTTTTTATAAATGAGATTGATACATAGGGGTCCTCTTTCATGGAGCATTGCCTTCTTGGGGCTGTAATGTACTAATGGTGGGATTGCAGCAATAGGGGGACTTTGTCTGGGTCCATTTCCTCTGTAAGCAGTCCATGGTGGAAGTCATGGAACTCCTTAGTTGTAAGGATTCTTAAGAGGTCAATTACTTGAAGTCCAAATGGAAAAATAACTACTGAGACAGCATATGGCAGATGCCTAATTTAGACATATTCTGTGGTTTAGTGGTATAAGAGAGGTGAGAAAACCAGGTCAGGTTTTTCAACTAAGTCATGATTTTCTTCTTCCCATTGTGGCCTTTTTCTTTCATCTTAAAAATGTAATTTTGCACATCTCTTGATTTCTAATCTTGAATTCTATTTTGGTCACCATATGCTACCTTTCGGCAAGCATTAATTTGGGGCGAATTTGCTCACAGATTTTGGGAAGATAGAGACTGCAGCAGATAAAACTAAACTCACCCTTCCCCATGTGCTAGGGACTTTCGGATTCCGTCCTGTCAGAGAGCTCTATGGTTTCCCTAAAGGGCACTTCCATTCCCTTTGGTGGTAAGCAGGAAGGAAATAAAGGCAATTAGAGCACTCAGGATGTAAATTTCAGTGTTGGCTGAAAGGGTCTTTTTTTCCCAATCCTGCTTTGTAAACAAAGCTCTGGTGGGACTGAACCTGGGAAGCTACCACACAGCTCCATGACAACCGGATGGGCCAGCCATGGTGACCATCTCCATGTGCACATCAGTCATTTAAAAACAAGCATATACACATTGTGGTAACAAACATTCACTTTGTCCCTCACCAAGAAGAGATCATTGCAACCAGTGAGTAGAAGGTGGGATAGGAGAATACTACTACTAACAGGTCAGCCTTTTGTTTGATGAACTCAGTTGTTTATTTTTATTGTTTGTACTAAGATGAAATTATAGTCCTACTTTTAGTATGTTGTTCTCCATACAAGCACTGTGAAGACACTTAATGCGCAATGATGTCTACTGCTGTTCACTGAATGAATGATACACTTTTTCTCGGCATACATATTGCCAGATAAAGACTAAAAATGTACAGTGAATCTCGAATGAAGATCCAAAGTCCTATGGGAAATGTCTTTTAACATTCTTTTTGTTTTGAAATTTAAAAATAAATCTTTCATCACTTGTAAAGTAAAAAAAAAAAGGAAAAAGGTAAAAATAAAAAATACAAAGGAACAACCTTATGTATCAAGCAACTGAACCCAAAACAATGAAACTAGAGACATAGTCCTACACAACAGCACAGTGCTTACTCACATTTACATGTGAAATGTTTCTCTCCCACAGGGTTGCGCTTCTCACAATAGGAATATAGCAAGGAGATATCTGAAAGATTTGAAATGAAGCATATCACTTCATTACTTTTCACAGACAATTTTTGAAGCAGATTGAAATCTAATTTATTCAAACAACAGCTATTCTTTCACTTAATACCTGATATTTTCCAGGACATTGTCCCAGGTACTAGGGGATAAATAGTGAGGCCCAACAGATGAAATGCCTACCTTTTAAATATATATATTTCATTGATTTTGCTGTTACAGTTGCACCAATTTTTCCATTTGCCCGCCCCCCTCCCCCCAGTAGTCCCCATTCCCTCCAACATACCCTCCTTAGTTCATGTCCATGAGTCATGCATACAAGTTCTTTGGTTTCTCCACTTCCTTTAATTTTCTTAACATCCCCCTGTCTATTCTGTAACCACCAATGTACACTTCTTTATTTTTCTTTCTCATCCAGACACTTGCAATTCCTACCTTTAAGAGTCCAAAAGAAAATATAAGTTGTAACTAAAGAATCATACAAACAAATGCAAAACTTCAGCTGTGACAAATGTTATGAATGGGAGGCAATATATTTTGAGAATATTTACATTCTTTGCCATGTAGCCTTGATGTACTTCCCACTTGGGTAAATAAATTATGCTTCCTTCCTTGTCCCATTGGTGTTAAGCGAGACCTTGAGACTTGCTTTGGCCAATGGCATATTCACATACATGACAAGAGCAGAGGCTTTAAATGCACATGCTAGGTTTATCTCAGCCACTTGCAATAACATGTCCCAGGCGACCACTGGTCCTAGAATGAGAACACCAAAGTCATAGACTTGAACCTATCCCACACCCTTAAGTCAGTACCAACTGAGCCCAGCAGCACCATAGTCAACACACAGAATAGCAAACATGAATACAAAACAAATTCTAGTGCTTGAAAGCTGCAGATTTTTGGAGTTGTTTATTTTTATAAAATATTCATCAAAGCAGAAGTCTGACTATCACAAACATGCAATACATATGACAGGTCCATTCAGAAAGGTCAGAAAAAATAAACCCTGAGCATGTATCTGACAATGATCGGGAACCTTGTCATGTTCCTTAAATATCAAAGCTCAGTAAGATAATAACAGGATTTATTTATATTCTTCCGCTTTTCAATTTGACACTTTTTGTTTGGTTAACCACAATACTTGAGGTCCTTGACTTTTCTTTATTCACTACTTGCTAAAATCATTCCTCTGTCTTTTATTAGCTTGGGAACACCAAAGCTCCTGGTGTCATGCAGGAGAGAAACCCCAACAGGCCTGTGACCCGGAGAGGCCTAAATATGAGAAAAACAGTGATGGGTCCACCCCTTCCTTTCCTTAACATGATTAGTCTAAAGAAAGAGATAGTAACCAAAAAATTATACAAACAAAGGCAAAATTTCAATGATAAGAAATGTTATAGAGAGACACATGGGGTACAGAATGTCCGTGGAACCAAGAAGTATAGATTATTATCTGACAAATAAGAGAACTCCAGAAGAAAACAAAACTGGAAGAGACGGCATCTCTTAGATCAAGGTACCAGGACAGAAGGAAACTGACAAGACACATAGGAGGGGCTTCCAAGTGGATTCTGGAGGAAACAACTGTGGAGCCTAAAGGGAGTTCAGATACTGAAATTGTATGATACTCAAAGTGTGCCATATGTGTAGCATCTTCCCATGAATCAAAAAATATGTCATTTATACAGTATCCCTGACATCAACTCCCTAAGAGGCACATAACAAGCATCTAGTCAACGGGTTTAAAAATGCAGGTGGACTCTCCCATGATGCCAAAAGGAGTCACAGAGCATAAGAACTATGATCATAGCAGCGCTATTTACAATAACCATGTGCTGGAAACAGTGTAAGTGCTCATCAGTAGATGAGGGGATCAGAAACTTTGGTACATTTACACAATGGAATACTACACAGCAGAAAAAAAGAAGGAAATTCTACCTTTGGCACCAGCATGGATGGAACTGGAGAGGGTTATGTTTAGTGAAATAAGCCTGGCGGTGAAAGATGAATACCATATGATCTCACCTAATACAGGACACAAATGAACAAAACAAGCAAACAAGCAAATTGGAACCAGAGGATGGAAACAAGGAAAAGACTGACAGTGAGTGAAGGGGAGGGGGAGGGGGAGAAAGGGCAAAGAAGAGGAAGAGTTTAGTCAAGGAATTATTATAAATAATCCATGGACATGGACTATATGTGAGGATGGACTATGGGAGAGAGGATGGGGTAGGTAGGGCAGGGGAGAGTAACGAGGGGGAAATGGGACAAATGTAATACAACAATCATTTTTTTTAATTATTCATAACACGAAAAGAAGGAATCTTAAATCATCAATATTCTCATTTGGTAGATGAAGAAACTGCCCAAGATCACACAATCATATCATGACAAGCCAGTGATCAAATTTCAGAGTCCAGACTCTGTGTGCCATCCTTAATCCTCTATTCAGTTAGCAGCACATACATCTTCAAAATCCAGCTGTCAGATTTGATTGGAAAAGCAACCCCTTGTCGGCAGAAGAGGGAAGGGATCAAATTGACAAACTAAAAATCACCAAGTGGAGAGTTAGGCCCATCTCCATATAATGCACATGTCAGTTCTTCTCCTCAGTGGATTTCCTGCCACTCATTTCAACCATGTGCTTTCAAACACCTGCTGTCTTCTGA
This sequence comes from Noctilio leporinus, assembly GCA_004026585.1. Taxonomy (NCBI): domain Eukaryota; kingdom Metazoa; phylum Chordata; class Mammalia; order Chiroptera; family Noctilionidae; genus Noctilio; species Noctilio leporinus. The sequence continues at coordinate 23,655 of PVIW01005036.1, forward strand.
GTGGCAACCTCTGCCCCAGGTGATCAAAACCAAGCTCAAATTGCCATCCCCAAAACACACTGCCACAATGCATTTCTTATTCAGTGGAGTTTTCTAAGTGTCCTACTCAAAGCTATGCAAGTTTTGGATGGCACAGCTAGCTGGCACCATTCACAGAGTGTAATCCAAACAAGGCCTCCTAAGGTTGTACAATGCACCATCTGAACATCTGTACACAGCAGTCCTGGGGTCTCTGTCCTCCAAAGAGTCAGGCTTTGTTTGAGCCAATAGTCCATGGAAATCATACAATCTGAGCTTCATTTTAATATGCAACTCTTTCTGAAGATTAAAAGCACCTGCTAGAGAAAGAAAAATCAGGGACTGGGATTATCTGACACCTTAGAAAAGCTTTATTTTGAACTTTTAAGCAAGCCTGGGATTCAGGTAGAATTTCTTTGTAAACAACAACAACAACAAAAAAGCTATTGTAATCAACAAGTAAAATAAAAAGGCTTGAAAGAATAAAGCTAGGATATTCATTGCCAGTCATTAACCTGATTTTCTAATGAATATAGCATTAGGCATTCATTAACAATCATTTGTGTTTATGTTGAACAGTGGATGTATAATGAAGGTTGGTAAATGAAAGCAAAATTACAACAGGGAATTCTGGACACTTATAAAGCAATTAACTTGTTTGGCAGTAATTACACATTGAAAGCTAAATCAAGTGCATTTATAAAGCCACAAGAGTCGCCACCTAAACCAGAGGTGTTTTGCTCTAAAATAATAGAAAAATGTCTTTCTTTCAAAATGAAAGAGAAAAGGCAAAAATATGGTATAAATGACAAAAAAGGCCCAGGGCTAATGAAAAGAAAGATAGTTACAGCTCATATGTTAAAGAAGAGGCAAATTTCTGAAAAATAAGACAGCTCAGCTAATTAAAATTAAAAAGAAAAAAAAAAGAAACAATGATGTGAAAACAGGTGGTATGTCCTAAAGAGTTTGAGGTTTTGTTCTGCTGAGCACATGGGCATACACACATGCGTACATATATGCACACATGGGTGTGCACACACATGCTCATGTGCACACAAGTCTACACACTTGAACTAATAAGTAACTGTGTGAAGAGTAAAATCTGAATTCACAATCAGGTCCTTGGACAGCCACTCTGTCTCAATGGTCACCAAGTCTATGTCACTGACAATTTTGTAACTTGATTTTCCAAATGAATGCTTGGCTTTTTTCCCCCCACTTAGCAATCAATTGCATTCAGGGACTCCTTTTTACAGAGGAAAGAGTGAGGTGTGGTGGTGAATAAAAGGAAGAAGACCTTCCCCCAAGAAAAAAAAATCATCAATGAACTGATGAGAAAGCAAAGGCAATAAACACAAAATGTCACATGGCCACACATTTGTAAACAGAAACTTTGCTGCAGAAAATATGTTCAAAATCTTATGAAGCTTTCTAGATGACGGATGAATTTTCTCAGAATGTCAATCCTACAGTAGACAGCTAAGAAATATTGCAGAGATGCTGTCTGGGTTTGTTCATTTATTTTTGCTCTTCTGGGGCTACAATAGGATAATTAGACAGGAGGAGCTAGTCTTCGGATGAGCCCAATTGTCTGAGCAAAGGGGCGAAGTTTTCCAAATGGGAGCAAGATGAGAAGATTCCTGAGCTCTTTCCATGCAACAAATATCTTTGCAAACAGAGGCTGTAGGCCCTTGAGGGTTGGTAACCAAAAGAAAGATTCCCTGGGGAATCCATCTATAAAGCGCAGCTGGCTTTGTGGAAACATTTGCAAAGTGCTTGGGTATCAACTATGCTGAAAGCAAATACTTGCTTTGCTTCAGGATTGGAATGGAAAACGGAAACCAAGGGATAGCTTTTGAAATCTTCTCTTAAGTCATTGAACTGTTACCAAATGAAAAAAATATATGTTTGCCACGATGGGATCTGTGCATCTCTTCCAGAGATAGGGTCTCACTTTAAAAAGATAAACCTTTTATCTCCAAGACTTTCTGTTGAAAAACTAACTTCTCACTTATTTGAGCTCGTTTTAAATATTTTAATCATCTACCTAGTCCCAATCTAATATAAAGTGTTTCATTAGATATTTTCTTGGTCAGAAAATTACTTCCTCATATTAACCAAGACCTCACCAATATTTCATTCTCTTTGCTACAGCCTACAATACCTTTTCCTGAGCCGTCATAAACAGATACATTCATATATGAGAAAATTCAGGGAATACATTAATTCTTTTTTTAATTATTGATTTTTAAAGATAGAGGGAAAGAGAGGAAAAGATTGATTTGTTGTTAGTTATTTATACATGCATTGGTTGATTCTTGTGTGTGCCCTGACCAGTGATGAATCCACAACCTTGCCGTATCCGACAACAGTCTAACCAACCCACTGAGCTACTCTATTCATGAAGGCACCTGTTTCTAATCCAGCCCCTCTTACATTTTATAGTAAATAAACTAGTTAAAATGCCGGTCCTGAGATTCTGCTTTTATAACAAGCTCCCAGGCAATGTTGATTTCCCTATAGCATGACACAGATCTAATGATCTGTGTAGTAAGTAGCTGGTTTTAAAAGATTGTAATATTAGGACTAGATCAGTTCCTCTCCAAGAACAAATTTGGAAAATGAAATGGACCAGAAATTAATCAGGAGAGAAGCAATTACCTATCAGAAGTGAAATATATAAGGAAAGTGGTTAGTCACCATGACTCCTTAATATTGGCTTTCCAGCTGTCATAGATTTTGTCCACCTCTCCAGCTGTTGAAACCCAGGGAGTCAATTTACCAAATAGTTATTGATATGTCATGCACTATGTTAAGCACTGAGAATGTAAAAATAAATGAGGCATAATCCCCATTACACTCCCCCAGCACAGTTACAACATAGCAGGATAAAAACTGTGATAAAAGAATGCATAAGATTCCAGGGGTGCTCCTAACAGAGGTAAGGTAGAGAATGTTAACACAAGTTCAGGGAACACTTCTTGGAAGAGATGTCAGCTGAGGCAATTGTTGAAGCAGAAGTAAAAGTAATCTGAGCAGAGAAAAGGAAGTAAGAGTGTCATTAGCAGAAGGTCATCATGGGAAAATGTCAAGACCAGGAGAAGATTCTGACCTCAGGTAAATCAGTATGTCCCTGCAATAACTCCTTTAACACTCCACCAAAGGACTATTGACAGGCAACATTTTTTTTTTTTTTTCATTATTTTGTAGATGAGAAATCTGAAGGCCAGAGAATTTAATGACAACCCAATGCAAAATCACTATTTGGTGGCATTGAGACTCCAACATGAATCTGCCTAGTTGTAAAGCCTGTGTTTGCTCACTTGTTCTGGGGTCTCTGGTAGGCATCTCAGTATGACTGGGCTATGGGAGGGGAAGCGCAAGTGAGCCGACAAGAGATGGACGTTGCCCTTTCCATAAGGATTCCAGCCTTGACTCTTTTCTCTCAGCTAGTATTTCACTAAGTAACCAGAAAAATAGTTCATTCCAATCCTATGGTAATTTAAGATTTTAACAGTCTTGTTCAGACTCTGGTTGACAAAGAATTTGAGACCCTTAAAAAAAGCTAATGATTTCACTCTTGATCACATGCTTATTTATTATATTTTAAAAGGTCTAGATTTTGAAGAGTAAGATCATACAGTAAATGCTGAGATTGGAACAAAGGAATTGTTGACAAAGCCACAGCTAGGTCTGTGAAACCTTCCGACAAAATGCAAAACACACACACACACATACACATGCACACAAAACCACATACACACACACATGCATACACGTGCATACACGTGCATAAAACCAAGCCCCTCTGGACAGATTCAGCCCTAAGACAAGGCTTGGTCTGGCCAGCAAATGCACCTAGACTTCAGCCTCCACTTATCCCCTTAACCCAGAGCCCTCAGGTGGGGTACATTGTTCCAGACATACATGGTAGCCCTGATGTTGGTGACTTCAGCTGGGGTATGTAGTCTATAGTACATAGTGAATATAAAAACTAGATTCTGGAAAGATAATGGCACGGAAATAAAGGCTGTGTGTCTAGTACACACTACTTTTAGGAGTTTAACCAATGAATAGAAACAAGAGATGGGACAGGAGCCAGACAGGGCAGTGGGGTCAAGTGTTGACTTTTTCCCCCCTAAATAATTAGAGACATGGGAAAGCTTAGAAACAAAGGAAAGGGGTGTGGAGGTGAAGAAGTAGGCTGAACACACACAATAGTCAACTTTAAATTCAAAAGCATCAATTTCTTATTCTAATCCTCACTTTAAGAAAACCAAAATCATTTAGGATGAAAAATTCTTTGAATCTAAGAAGACGTAAACCTGATTCCTCCAAAAATAGCATTAAGATTCAACCTTGAATAAAATAATTTATTCTTTCTGTATATCATGATTATAAAATTAATTTCTCAATTTCTAGTGATCAGCCACTGACTTCAGAAGCCCAAGAATAATGATGAGAATATGGATTTCTAAGCCTCACACTTATGTAATTATTGCTTTGTATTGAAATTGGAACTGATAAATGAGCTTATCAACAATTAATATTCATAATACATTATTTATAACCCAAAACTATATATTCTTTGCCAACACTTATAACAATATCCTAAATATACTAATAACATATCTGCTGGAAATTCTTCTCTTCCTCTGATCCCCAGAGAATTCAGGAGGTGGAAAAGTTATATATTGTGTGGCCAACTATTAGTAACTTCATTATAAAGCTATGATCATAATCATTTTTTATAAATAAATATAGTAAACTCCTAAAAACATTAGCTTTAACAATAATTATTATGAGTAAGAAGAGTTAGAGTTTTAGTTAATCATATAATTCATCTTTTATTGTGGTTATTATTTTAAAAGACTCATTGAATTTTTAGGAACCCACCAGTCTAGTCAAAAGAAATCACAAATCCTTAACTAACATATGCTAACTTTTCTTTAAGGAACAAAAGAAGCATCTTTGTTTGTTCCTCACCAGCAAACACCAAGCCAGCTAAAAAGAGGCCTTTCAGTGGCAATGTTAGCAGGGAAATTCAATTGTATTTAATTAAGTTCTTCCCCAAAAAACTGCACACAGAAGCACCAAAGAGGTTATCAGAGGTCAGATGCCTGTCATGACTTCCTGACCCTCCCAAAATGCCAAATAAAAGATAGTGGTATCCCTGCTGGTAAGAGGGGGCTTCCACATTTGTGTCTCACCCTTTATGCTTTAATTTAATAGCAATCAGCACAATATGGTTGCTTTTTCCTGAACAATAGGACAGGCAAAAGTTAGATTTACAGCGTTGCAAGGGGAAGATAGGAGACCAGAGAGGCTCACTATGGCTTTTAAGGTTCAATAAGAACATCACTTTGATATCCATAAAAAAAAAAAAAAAAAAACTTGAAGATCAACTTAATATTCATTGTTGTCAGAAATGGACAGATGCGCACATCTGAAATTTTGTGTCTAAAGCGCCTTAGATTTTCAACTTTCTTAGAGAGTTTTTAAAAAGGGTATTAAGATGAATAAGATTTCTTCCCTACCCAAAACATATGATACCTATTTATACAATTAGGAGCTTCTTGACTTTAAAAATATTAAGTATTTATTTAAGGATCCTTATTTTCCAAATTTCCTAATTTTCACATCTACTAACAACCTTATAATGAGCAAATATATAACGTGGTCAGAAGTACTAAATGTGTTTCGTGAAACCAGACAAAACTTAATTAATCCAAATGTTACTTAGAGTCTTGAATGTTTCATTACAAATGAGCCCCAGACATTGAGCTTACTTCCTGAGACATTTCATGTGTAGGAAATTGCAGTCTTAAGTGACACTGTAAAGAGTATCTTAGAATCTTGAACTCAGAAGACATCTTAAAAATCATAAATCTAATGCCACAGCCGACATCTGACAGCCCAGCTCCTTGTCATTCCCTCCTCTCCAGTCATACAGCCTGTAGTTGAATAATTCCACAAAGACTTCAAACTCAGTGTTTCCTGCAGCTACCCATTTCCAGGGAGACACTTCTTTCATAAACAAAAAATTGAAAACTCAGGGGGAAAGGAGCCTTAATTTCGAGGCTGCTTAGTGAAGAACGCTTTTCATCACAGTCTAAAGTAATAGATACTAGAGGATTCAAGTGGTAAGTAAAAGCTCAAGTTGCATTTTTAAAATAAGCCTTTTTCACATGCTGAGGAAAAGCCAGCCTTCAGCAAACATTAGAACCAAATACATGAGGACAGTGGAAACCTATGAATGTCAGTTTCACACCAAATAGGGTCTATAAGAGATCATGGAATTAAACAAATGATTGTTGCACGATTTCAACCACAGAAGCAAAATAGAGTTGTATGTACCTGGTTACAGCCAAGAGGGGACTGCATGGCCAGCAGCGAAGATGGCCAAGGGACCATAGTGACATGGTTATAAAGGTGATGCTGAATATGTCTCCTTTGGTCAAAGAGTTAGACTGCCCTGTGAGGCTCCCCAAGACGAGGGGTTGGGGGTGGTACCTCATGGGAATCAAAAGAAGCAATAAAGAAAGTATTTGGAGGGAAGTAACTTGTTTAAATTATGTGTTTGAAAACACCTGAGTATCTGAGATCCCTTTCTTTTCTTATGGATTCTGGTCAAGTCAATGAAGTTAATACAGTAGGTATAACTACACATCCACATCATCTCACCTGTTCCTCCAACCACACACCTTGATAGTGGGAGAAAGCTGGAGACTGAGATTCTTGAGTCACTAAGCAGCCTGGTGGGGAGATGGCCTCCCCCTCTCCCCACTACTCAGAAACCTAGTCCCTCTACCCCCACCCTGAGGAGCTCAGCCAACGGAGCAACTGCCTGCATTCTCTAGACAGTGAAGCAGGTCCACCACCAGGTTGGCTCAGTTCTCCTATCTTGTCAGAGGCGATGCTTTACATTCTGATCCCAGATCCCCTGGATGACAAGCTCAGGTCTCTCCCACTACACCCTCGAATTCTAGCCCAGAAATCAGTTAATAAAGCCTCTGACACAAAAGAAACATTGAGTAGGTAGATGTATCTCTTTGCTGTTTTATTTTTAAGACAGCTGCTGAACAATCTGCCAAATATCATGACAGCCTGTGACCCATGCTTTACGGTAACATAGGCTTTCAGAATTTAATGTGATTTTGAACAGAATTCAATGCGCTGAAAACCAGACCACAAGGTACTCATAATGGGGGACAGAACACAATAGCCAGTCACCTGACGTGAAGAGCAATTGTTTAACATGAATTCGCAAATTGCTTGATGGTGTTTTCTTGTGGAGACATGCACAGCTGGTACACAGGGAACATGCCAAGTTTTACTCCTTTCCTCCCTGTTTCCAGGAAGAAAAAGCCCTTCTGCCTTCTTCTGTAGGTCTCCTTATTCTTCTCAAATGGGTCCCCATGATTTAGTGGTGGTGACCTCTCTGTTTATTTCAAACCCTTTCTTACCAGCCTTTTGCAACTGAGTGTATGTGTATATGAATGGTGGGGTGCCCATGGGTTGCTGTTTTTATTATAATTAAAATGTATGTTATTCAGTAGGGTGTGCACATTCCTATAAAATAACACAGTTTTTATATTTTTATAAAAACATTGTAGAAATCAGTTTTGATTCCCAGAGTTTAGTTGATCTGAAGAGCTGGTAATACTCAAATCTGAGAGACCATTCTGGAACCAAAAGGTTCAGTGCATGTCAGGGGATGGGTGGGGGGAGTGAATGGCATGCATCATGCATCACTGGGCAGAGCTCAACCTACTGGGGAAATAGGCACATTTTCTCGGGAGGATGGAAGTCCTGTGATAGCCAGAGAACAGTCATGCAATGGAGATTTAGTTTGGCTATTTTCAGCAAGGCTATGCAGAATGGTAAATTTACAGGAATAAGACATTCTCTTAAGACTGAAAAAAGCATTAAAGCAGTCCACTCCTCCCCAAAAAAAGGACTTGATTCATGTATGTGCTATGTTTGCTACTATATTACCGGGAGTTAAAACAGAGTTTGTTTCAAAGAGAGCAAAGATATTTTTTTTCCCTGAAGTAACCACTTTACGTACACTCAGTCTACTCTGTAAAAAGAATCTACTTACTGTTCCATATTTGACATGATTCTGATTTTGTTATCTTTCAAATCAGTGGCCTTGAGAACCGAATTAGAATTCTACACTTCTGTTAGCCTTCCATACCCTGAGTTTCCAAGTGTTTCCAAGCAAGCTACGCCACTAATGAGTCAAATATTTGTTTTCACAGTAGTTACACAAAAGATATTACAACTGATACATGCAAAGACAAAGAACTGGTTGCTAATGTTGACGTTATTTCACGGAAAGGGCCTCTCCCTCGGCCACACTCAGATGTGGATTTTAGTAATTTTGTATAACCCCTAAGCCTTCCTATGTCGCTACAATAAAAGCTACTGTGGATTTTAGTAATTTTGTATAACCCCTAAGCCTTCATATGTCGCTACAATAAAAGCTACCTGGATGTCGCAGCTCAGGAAGAGTTCTTTTGAATATACACACCAATCTCCTCAGTGTTTAGGAGAAAGTAAATGTTGGACATAAACCAAAAAGAGTAACAGAAATACAACTTCTCTCTTCTTCCCCTGAAATATAACAAGTTCCTGGGTAGTTTTAATGGAAAAGTTCCCTAACGTAATTGTGGTCCAGTCCGTGTGTGGTCAGTCACCCAAATCAAGGTAAAATGTAATTATCTTGAAGCACTAACCCATCTCTCTGCCTCTTATCTCTCTCTTATCCCTCTCTTCCAATCCATCTCCCAAATTGACCTGGATTGATCTTCCTAAAGAATAGTTAACCTTCATGTTATGTTCCCTGCTCAGAAATCACCAAAGGTTCTCCACACGCCTTTGGCATTTAAGACCTCCTGTGCCCCTTTATCTAAACTACCTTTCCAGTCATAGCCACTGCCCTCCCCTGGATACATTCTCAGCTCCTGCTTACACACTTCTCTGTTCCTACTATGCTTCACACCTTTCTATCTGTCAGGCAGTATTCATACTTAGTCATCTGCCTTGACATGCCTTATCTGTGTCTAGGTCTCCATTTTAATCATCTAAGAGACCATCAGTAGCCTTTAAGCATTTTGAGAAGAGAAACTGTGTTTCTTATTTTTAATCTTCTCAGTAACTAAGAATGCCTTGTACTGAGTAGATACTTGCACAATATTTACCAGATAGGTAAAAGGATGAATACAGAGATGAGTAGGAGAAATGGTTGAATTAATGTAAATGAGTGGGAGGGTGATGGGTGAATAGATAAATGGATGAATAAACAAATGATTCAACAGTTTGATTAATGAACTAACAAAATATATCTTATTACATGAGATTCAAGTTAGGAGAAGTAAGATCTAATAGTCCATTGACACTAAAAACTTTCTGGTAAAGAATGTCAGTTGAGCTTTGGTCTGATCTTTGTTCACAAAGGCATTTTTGGAAGGTAACTCTGCTACTCTGTCCCACAGCCAAGAGCTATGTAGAACGGTTGTTTATTTCCACAGCTAGGATAGGAAAGTATTTTAATGACTCTCAACCCTGATTCATTTCTAAAATATTACCTACACAAATCTTCCTTTCACTGACTCAGAAAATATATTATTTTCTCAATACAATAATTTTAATGTCTGAAAAATTCAGGGTTCTGGGACCATCAACATCTAGACACAGATCTCTGAGATTTCAAAACAAGGGAGTTCTGTAAAAGCCAGATACCAGCAGATACTCTTCTTACATAGGAGTATGCAGCCTTTGCTTAAAGCCTAGAGACTCATATAATACAAAATGCTACCAAGATATTCTGATCTCCAGCATCATAGCAGATTACAAGTTACTTGGATACAGAGTTTCTGGCACAGACCAGTGCATTTACTGCAGCAAAAAAGGAACAATTTATAGCCAGCTGCTAACAGGGTGAAGGAGACCTGTTTTAAGGCAATCTTAAGAAGTCATTTTCTGTGTACAATAGCCCATTAAGTTGTTGTTTTTATTGCTATATCTTGCTTTGTTTTTTGTAACCATGTGATATAGCTTACTTATACTGTCTCTGCTGCAGACAAAAATCTGGATTTCCTTTCACATGTACTCTGGTTGAGTCCCTCAGTAAGACAAAGAATTGAACAGGTGAATTAGAGAAGAGCCAACTAACCCAGTTTTGGGATACCATGAAAGACTTCGGAAAGAAGGTGCCATTCACCCCTAGACCTGAATGAAGGGTGGGCAGAAAGCCAGCATGTACAACTGACAGAAAGGTCAGGTCACAGTCAGGGACCCACAAGCAGTGCAGAGCAACAGCATCAAGAAGAAGAAAGGATGTTGAGTGGTAGAGTCAAGCTGGACAGAAAGCAGGGTTTCAGTGGCGAAGGACTTTATAAATCTCTATAGGAGTTTGGAATTTATTATGGAGACCATTGTGGTGGCATTAGAAGGTTGTAAGCCAAGATGTGACTTTTTAAGCAAAGATACCTTTTCAGAAAGGTCACCTTGGCCCCTATGTGGAGGTTGTATGGGCTAAAATAGACCAGAGGCAGAGTAAGGATGTAGGGGACAATGCCATTGACAACTATAAGGATCCCAGTGACCCCAATTCATTGAAAGTCCCCTGCCCGGCCTCCTTCAGGCTGCACCCCCAAATTCCCTAGGCTGCTTTGTGCATACACCAGTCCTTCAGACCTATTTGTCCCCTCCTTTAACTGAACCTGGCTTCTTTGGCTTGACCTTTGCATTTTGGGAGAAACTTAGCTGAGAATGGCCCTTTGTTATTTCCATTCCAGCCCCTTCTGAGGATGCATCGCCATAGCTCTGCTTCCTAGAGCCCAAATGTGGTGTCAGTTTCCCCCAGGGTCCCCTGGGCAAGGGTTTCATGCAGAAGTGTTTCTGCCACAAAACTGCACTTGCGGAGAAAGTTTTCTGCAACTAACATTTCCACAACTATTATTAATTATACACAATTATATAAATACATATTTATTTCATATAAAATTCCATTTTTACAAAACCAAAAGGAAACGTGAGAAACGGGGAAAGTTGCGCTGTCCTTGGTATGCACACATTTTACATGGTCGTTATCACCATGAACATAAACATGAGGTCACGTGGTGGGGAGGATCCTTAGACTAATGAGAAATGAGAAAAAGAGAGAAGGAAGCCAATGCAGAAGAAAGGTGAAGAAGCAAACAAGAAGAGTAAGACCAGTTAAACATAAACTTCAAAATATTTCAGAAAACAAAATGTACTGATAGCAATATGATATATACGCCAGAAGTAGCAAAAGAACTAATTAAGACTTGATCAAATTAATACTCCAATTCAGTAGCATTGTCTCAATCCTGTTTCAAAACAGCCATTCCATGCATGCCATTGTCCTATCATCCCCTCATTACTGAAGGATCCAGTCACTGCCTGAAATTTATACCAATGTCTCTGTGAAATGTACAAATTAATTGCTAACCTTGTCAAGATAACAGCTTTCCAGAAGGAATAACTAATCACAAATATCTCAGACCTAGTCTCAGATCATACACAAACTGGTACATTCATGTTCCAAAAAAGGAAATAAGATGCTCAGACATTATGCTATTTGTATCTGAAATATATTCATTGTGGCCAGAAGGATAAATTTATGTATAATGAAGTACTGAACTTGGTTAGAGTTGGCTTTGAATTATTTCTTAACGAAAGATAAAAGAAGGTGTTGCTCTGAAGGGCAAGCATGGAATAAATCTGAGTAAAAGCTCTACTTTCGAATGATGTCTTGCTCTAATCAAACCTCTTTAAACTGATTGAAATGAATTTGAATCCTGAAAAGGTCATGACTCAGAAAAGAAAAAACCCAAAATTGATTTAGAGGGGCTAATCAAGGAGGACATTTGCAGTACTTTTAAGAAACAACGTTCTGAAATGGAAGAGGATTGGCCAACAATTCCATTTTACATGTTAAGATAATAGCCAATTATTGTTCCACAAAAGCTATATCCCAATTCATTCTTTTTCATAAGGTAATGACTCTGGTTTGTGAGTTGAGATAATAAAATGATGGACTAGACACACGCCACAGAGGCAAAGTGTGGGCAGGGTGTGGGGCTTTCATTAGAGGTTCTGAATCTCCCGCTGGGCTCTTTATTTCTAAGCCCTTTGTGAGGGATTTTCCTTTTAAAATGATACCTCAATGCCAACGTCCACATTAGTGTAAGAAAGCCCTTAGCACACGCCTAAGAAACCTGTAGAATGGTCATGGAAACCACAGACATTTTTTAAAGCAAAAAAAAAAGAAAAAGAAAAAGAGAAAGGGGGGAATAAAATGGAATATTTTAGGCTGCCCCAGCAGGTGGGTATTTTGGTGGTTGAAAACTTGGTCTGAAACAAGCAGGTTTAAAACTAGAACAAGAGAAAATACACTTGGGTTCCAATAATCCTGACAAAACTAAATTGCAGACCTGGGAACATTAAAAACATACACACACACACACACACACACACACAATACCCTTCAAAAGGAAAATAAAACAATGCTCCCCAAATAGGCCTGATTATGTGGGTCACCGCATACTGTGTGTTTCCCCTGTAGCGTTTTATCTGGTTACTGTTGCCTGGGGACACTTGATGCTCTCATTATATATGTTTGTCTTTCACATCAGAGGCAGTCTTTTCCCTTGGATGCTCCCAGAACTGTAACAGAAATAAAAATAAGGAATGGACCCCATTATTACACAAATACCTACAAAGCAGAGGGAGTGACCCCAGTGGGTCACCGTGTTGTCCCTGGAAGCATCCATGCCTTGCCCCAGGGGCCTCCAGCCTTTTGTCACAGGGTCAAAGCCAGGACCTCAGCTGAGTATCCTCTGTGAAGAATTAACAAGTGTGACAATTTGTGGGCCCTCCCCCCTCAGCCCCTGGGCCGGCCAGCCTGAATGCTGTAAATAGAGACATCTGGATGGAGCCCTTTCACTGCAGTAATTGAAAATGAACACGGATCAAGTTCTGGCCTGTTGTATTCATAAATCTTGAGGCTTAATTACATTAAAGGGAAATCTAGGGCCCAGCGCTATGGAAACTGCAGATTCTATCAGGCGCTTGAATCATGAATCTTTAAGATAAGTGGGTTTTCTCTCCCCACCCCACCCTCAATTCTTTGCTAAGGTTAAATGGGAAATTTCCAAATCAAGCCTTCCAGGGCGAATGTCCCAGGAAACTTCTGGGAAAACTCCACTAAGTGTTCCTGTTCTCCCACTGCATGTCCTGGGGTGATGGTAGGGCTTCTCCCCACAGATCAGCATTTAGAGGCCTCCAGTTATGGATCCGACACATACTGAAAATATGTTTCCCCCCCAAGCTGAGCAGAAAGAATGTGCATCTTGTTAAAATGTAATGAGTTTCAAAACAAAATTGGAAAGGAATTATGGGAAATGAACATTCCCGATGCTATCAAAACTCTCAGCATCCTTTTAAAGATAACAAGTTGAAAATTGCATGCTTGGGTAATTCTACTGAAATATATATATATGGATATATAAGAACATAAATATGTATATGGTCATATATACACACATGGTGGAGCAAAGTAGGTTTACAGTTGTTTGTATGGAAAACCATATAATAATTAAAAAATGTGAGAATAAGCTCTGTATATCAAGTACTCACAGCTGTAAGCCTACTTTTCCCCACCCTGTGTATGTGCATATATATACATATAAAGTGCAACTTTTTATTTGCTTAATATGAAAATTCACTGAATTCTATTAACAAAAGTTGAATTAAAAAATAACATGTATGATGCACGTGATTTGTTTGGTCTATGTTTTTGTTATAATTCCGTGTATTATATGATAGAGCCACTCTGGCCAATGGATAAGTGGAAAACAGTGCTTCTTACCTTGCTAGGCATCCCTCTACATCAAGCATCATGCAGAAGACCCTTAAGGACAGGCTCTACCTGTGAATACAGGCTCTCTCCCAGTTCCTCACACCCTGTGAGCACACAATTAGTGTTGTGGGTGTGGCTGATAAATGAATCTCCATGCTGGATCTGTCTCTGAGGTAAGCTATAATAATGTAATCTGTTACTACTACACCTTTGTCTTCATTACTTTGTGGTTACTTCCTAGCTTTGAATGAGAAAAATCACTAGGTATGAAAACATGTCAAGGAAATGTAAGGAGACTATAACAGTAATTATTATTTCAGATATTGTGCTAGGGTCCCCCTGCATAGTGTCTCAAATGCTCACAACAATCCATCAAGTCAGATATTATTATTTCCATTTTCTAGGTTGAGAAACTGTAGCTTCGAGGAAAGAGCTAAGAGTGATGAAGTTGTAAATTAAAGAGAGACCATTTTGACTCTAGAGTTAATACAAGTTCAACCAAACTCCATCAATATCTAACCTTTTATGGAGAGCTATCATTTATAAAACACTGTCCTAAATAACATAGGCAACATAATATTGTGGTATGACTGGCCATACACCCTGGGTTCAAATCCTGCAACACGCTCTTATTTGTGATGGTAGCCCAGACAAGTTCACCTTTCTGAGTTCCTTACCTTGCAAGTTTCTCACCTACAAAAGGGGAATCATAATAATAGTAGTATCAACAGCCAAATTTGAGGGCCATTTTGAAGATGAAATAAGAATGTGTGTGTGTGTATGTGTGGTGTGTGTAAACAGCCTGGTCCATAAACAAGTGCTCAAGAAATAACAGCTATATTATTCTCTCCTTCACACGACATTCAATAAATGTTTTCTATTAGGATTTAACTTTCTAGAAACCTCTCACTAGATAGAAACTTATTAGAAACATGTTGGAAATTCACGAGGTATCATTGAAAGCCCCTGATCCCTAAAGCAGCTTGTAGCTCATAAGGGAGAAAACATGTAAATTTGCAGCCTTATTCTATTTTATGGGCTGAACCTTGTCCCCCAAATTCATATTTGAAGTCCTAATCCCCAGAACCTCAGAATGTAACTGTATTTGGAGACCGGGCCTTTAAAGGGTCATTAAGGTTAAACGAGGTCGTATGGGTGAGTTCTAATCCAATCTGAGTAGTGTCCTTATAAAGAGGAGATTAGGACTCAGACACACAGGGAGGGAGGACCACGTGAAGACACAGGGAGAAGACACATCTACCACCCAAGGACAGAAATCGCAGAAGAAACCAACCCTGCTGACACCTTGATCTTGGACTTCTATCCTCCAGAACTATGAGCAAATTGACTTCTGCTGTTTAAGCCCCTCGGTCTGTGGTATTTTGTTATGGCAGCCCTGGAAAATTAATATGTTATACAAAATGGACTTAAAACAATAATACGGGAACAAACACTGATAGGAAAGGAAGAACTTGCTTATTTGTGTAACTGAAACACCCAAAAGGAGAAACAGACCAATACAAAATAGAAATTAATCTTCAGGACAGAAATAAATTAATCAAGTAGACAAAAATTAGTATGACCATGGAGTATATGAGTGACATAATTGATAAGTATACACCTACATATATGTATTAGTGTGCACATATAAATACAAAGTAAACACCATTTTAAAATACATTTGGAAAATTTATAAAAATCAGTTATGTACTTATGTATTAGTACACAGAAACACTCAATGAATTTCACAACTTGTTATCATAAGAGGTCACATTGATTACAAAGAATGATGCAATAAAAATTTAGAAAAATCCTTCTAATTTTATTCTAAGTTTTTAATTTTGAAGTTATAATCTAAGTAATAATGAGTGAAAAAAACCTTCACATCAAAATCTGTTGAGGATCAGCAAGGGCTGATGAGGATGTGGGAGAAAAGGGAACCCTGGTGCACCGTTGATGGGAATGCAGACTGGTGCAGCCACTGTGGAAAACAGTATGGAATTTCCTTCAAAAACTAAAAATGAGCCCTGGCTGGTAGCACAGTGGATAAGGCACCAGCCTGTGAACCCAAAGTTCACTGGTTTGATTCCCCAGACAGGGCACATAACCAGGTTGCAAGCCAGATCTCCAGCCAGGTCCATGGCTGGAGGCAGATGAAAGGCAACCATACATTGATGTTTCTCTCCCTCTCTGCCTCTCTTCTTTCCTCTCTCCTTTCCTCTCTCTCTGGAAATAATTTTTAAAAACAAACTAAAAATGGAACTGCCTTTTAATCCAGCAATTCCCCTGCTTGGATTATAACCTAAGAATCTTGAAACACCAATTCAAAAGAACCTATACATCCCTACATTCATAGCAGCACTATTTACAATAGCCTAGTGCTGGAAACAGCCTAAGTGCCCATCAGTGGATGAGTGGATCAAGAAACTGTGGTACATTTACACAATGGAATACTATGCAGCAGAAAGAAAGAAGGAAGTCCTGCCTTCCCTGACAGCATGGGTGGAACTGGAAAGTATTATGCTTAGTGAATTGAGCCAGGTGGTGAAAGACAAATACCATATGATCTCACTTATAAAAGGCAGTTAATGAACAAAACAAAGGAGCAGAAACATAACCAGAGGCATGGAATCAAGGAACAGACTGACAGTGGGTAGAGGGAAGGGGGAGGGGAAGGAGAGGAGAAAGAAGGGGAAGGGCCTAGACAAGGAACTAGTACAAATGACCCATGGACAAGAACAACAAGGCAGGGATTGGCTGGGATTGGGGGTGAGGTGGAAGGGGATAGTGTAGAACAATGGGGGGAAAATTGGGACAACTGTGATAGAATAACAATTTAAAAAACTATTGAAGAACGCTCAATGTGAGCCCCCGGGGAACGGGGGTAGCTTTAAATGGCATTTTATTTTAAAACAAACAAACAAAAATCAAGAACACAAACACCGATCAAAAGAATCAAACTTTGACCTTTAAAAGCTAGCAAGTGAATAACAAAGTCAACCCTACCAGTTACATTTAGTGAAGCTAAAAGTGCAAATGACTGAAATGAGAAACAAATGAAAAACGAATAAGGTTGAACCATAAAACCAAAAGCCGAGGCTTCATAAAGAACAGTAAAATGAACCTTTGTTATATGTAATAAAAACAAGAGACATGGCACACACACAGATAAAGAATTTCTATTTGATACTGATTATAAAAATACGTACAGATTTTGAAGAAAGGTGGCATAGGCAGAAATGTCTACCTTTATAACCTTCCCCCAGTTTTAAGGGGGTTCAAAACTGTGGCCCAGAGCAATGTTTATTAAAATTTCCCTCTTCTGATCCCTAGAAATCTTCTTTTCTCCCTCAAATGAATCCCCACCTGCAACATCCTGGTCTCACGGCCACCACCCTGGTCTGCCACATTGTCTCTCAGCTCCTCTTAACACTGAAAACTCTCCTTAAGGTGTGAGGTTCCTCTTCTACTTTCATTGATTTGCTCTTAATAATAAACCCATATGTCCTTTTTGTTTTTTCATGTCCTTAGATGGGAAAAAAAATGTGACTATGTTCATCTTTACCCCATCAAGCTTAAGATAAGTAGAACCTAGAAACATTTAAAACAGCAACTTGTTTTCTATAGAAAATATTTACTTGTACAAGATGCCTTTTTACTTTATCTAGAATAAAGTTTGCCTGCTAAGAATCCCAAATCTACATGTTATTGTTTGTCTATTTGATGCTGGTGGCACCGATGTCTCTGGAACAGAATATGAAGGCTTTTGACATTTATAGAATGTTTCCCATAAATGTTTGGGTGCCATGTTCCACTGTTTTGGAACTGTTTACTGTATCAGGAAAAGGAGACTTTTAATTCAGTATCCACCATTCTTATTATGCAAATAACAGAAAGAGCTCATGTGAGAAAAGAATCAATGGCAAAACACTACAGTAGGCATGTGGAAATTAGCATTGGGCATTCCCTCTGAGGTCTGCTTGGGGACATGGCACAGCACACATTTCCATAAAAATCAAACTAAAATACTTAAAGGCTGAGGTTTATCAGTAGACCTTTGTAACTGAGCTGTGGTTTCCCTCTTCAATCTGATTCTGTCTGCATTTTTTCATTTAGCAATTTCTCACCAATTCAAAGATGTTTCTTTTTATTACATTGTCAACTAAATTAACACTCTAGAAAACTCCTTTGGGTAATTATATGTTACTTATGTTTCCTCTGTTATTTTTAAAGTGATATAATTAGCTTTGAAAAATTCATCAGGATGATGAAAAGACTTTGCAAAGAAACAGGCTGTCTGGTCCAACTACAGTCCTCAAAAGGCAATTTCTAAAAAAGCATAAAATAGTCCTCACATAATACAGAGGGAAAGAACACCTGAGCCTGTTGTTTGCTCTCCCTGTTGGGTCCTTTTCTTAATTAACCCATTCACAAATCTGTACTGAAGAACCATGTTCACAGAATCTCAACATTATTGCTTTTAACTCACTGGAAACTTTTGGTTATATTCTACTTTGGACCAAATGCATATGATGGGAAGGGGATATTTCTGGAAATCTGCAATTCCAAATGAAGACGTACGTGAGTAAGACTGGATTTCTGCACCAGTCCCCACCTCCACACACAAAAATGTCACTTTTGATATAGTTAGTGAAAGAAGCCCCTGGCAGGGTGGATAACGCGTTTCTCTTAGGAAGTTCACTTTTCTGCAAAGGGGGAGAGAAGAAGCAGCTCGTGGTGCCCTGGTGTCTGGGGAGCAGGGGTGCTGTAAGGTCCATCCAGCTGACCACTTCCTGGCTGAGGCTGTTGTTTCCTAACTGCAATTCCTTTGTACAATCTGTCCAGTTGTCACGGAGATGTCATACTGCTGTGTCAGCCAGGTCAGCCCAACAGGGCCTACATGTGTCTGTTTTTAAAATATGTTTCATCCCCATACTTTCAAAAATATCCAGTTAAGTTGCCTACATAGCTTGGTCTTTCAAACTTTTAAATCAGTTGCCATGGTAACAGATGTTCAATGACAGGGACCTACAATTTTATATTAAACTATATTTTCTTCAACTTCCCACAAGCTTCACATATATAGGCTTTGTCTTGGGGGAAGGGTGGTAAAGACTCCCCTCTCCCCAAGCAAAATTCAATCTTTATTCCTCCTTTGTAAAGACTCCACATTGCACTTGAAAATTTAGCCATAACATCAGATTTCAAATCAGTCTTGGTATTTAATAAGATCTGAAAATATTGAAATAACCATCACAGTAACTGAGAAGAAGGGAAAAAGCATTAAGCTCTTGCCTGTTCTCCAAGTACACTTCAGATAAAATTAAAACTACACAAGTCCATTTACTGTCCATCTTCAAACAAAGAACAAAAGCTTAATCACATATCTAGACGGGGCAATTAAAGTCAAGACCACAGAAATCTAATTCTCCAAGTACATCCATGCATAATAACCACTATTGGAAGTGTGGTCTATACTGAAAAGCCTCTGTGTCTGTATAGAATCTGTACTTTTTAATTATGAGACATTTCACATAAAGAAGACCTGGGGCACGGGACAGGGGGGAACCTAACAAATCATGAGAGGAGGTCTTTCGTTCTCCATAGAATCTAAAACTGGTAGCTTTCTAGCACCAGCTTGTAAGAAAGAAAACAGACAGTACTTTTCCAAGAATTTACTGCAAGACTGCTTTCTGAAAAGGCCTGTAATATGAAGTATAAAGTGTATGATGGATTACAGAATAGGAAAGGTCTGTGTTCAAATATCAGCTATGCCTCTTATTACCCATGTAATGTTATTACCCTCTCTGAACCTTTTTTGGGATAAAAATATCGACCTGGTATGGATTTTCATTGACCCATTCAATAAGATGGGTCAATAAGTGGGGTTTTTTAAAAACCCCACTTAGCAAAGTTTTAGTGAGTGTTCATCATTTTTTGTTCTTTCCATCTCCATTGGGAATCCCTGAGTTTCAGGAAAAAAAAATTATCTTTCCTAGTGGCTCTCCAAAGACAATGATCCCCTTTCTTGGGTGAACATGGGGGTCTCTGTAAGCACACCTTACCCAGGAAGCAGAAAGAGCTCAAAGGCAAACACTCATGGTTAATTATGGAATCTCTCCAAGTCTGAGAACTAGGTAAGATAAACACAGGATCCCTCACATTTTAAGAGAATCAGTTTCTTTTGACACTTCCAAATGGAAAAATTAGAATGATTGCTATGTTCGTTCCAATTTTCTGTGGAACAGACATCAAAACAGATCAAACTTGGAAGAAATTTGTTCAGAGGAAATGGGGAAGGACACCTCTGAGCCCAGGGGAAGAAAAGAGAAAAGAAAAGAAGGAAGGTTGGGTACAATGTAAGGAAAGTGCATCTGGAACTTCCAGGACTTCGCAAGCCAAGATCAGCCATCAACCGACTCCCTTGTTTCCCAGGATGGGCCTCAGGATGCCCACCATTCCTGGCTTCATGACAGATCTAAGGTAAATTCTCAAAGCTGCCACAGCTCCTTAATTAGGTGTCACACTTTTTCCAGTTGCAAACACCATCTTAAATTAAACTTAGATGTTTCAAAAATGAGCACTTAGTTACATAAAACCCATCCCTAATTAATAAGTTCTTTCTGTAAAGCAAGCTCTGCCCCAAAACAGCTGCTATGACATGGCACTTGCTCTGCCTGGAGCCCTTATCACAGCTAGAGGATTCATGGCTGAGCCAACTCCGGCCGCTGAGGGTCCTTTTACCCCTGACTTCTCCAGATCTCTGATGCCAGGAGCCTTCCTCCTCAGTCACCTTGACAGCTCCCTGTACCCTAAACAGCCTCCTTCCAGGTTTCACACCCTTGCTGCTATCCCATCTCTCTGAAAAGCTCAGAACACAGTGACTTAACTCCAAGGGAACAAGACTCTAAAGAAGTATTAGTTAACACTTACTATTGGGATTAATAAATCCCCAAAGCTCAGAGGCTTTACACAATTGAAATTTATCTTTGGTATACCCAACAATTTATGCAGGTATGTAG
Source organism: Noctilio leporinus (assembly GCA_004026585.1). Lineage (NCBI taxonomy): Eukaryota > Metazoa > Chordata > Mammalia > Chiroptera > Noctilionidae > Noctilio > Noctilio leporinus. Next base: position 44,589 of record PVIW01005036.1, read on the forward strand.
TAAGCAGCCTTCAACACAAGGAGTTGGGGACCTCTGCTTGTCAACCCCCTAGGGATTTGGGGACTTTCTCTTGCAGCCAGTGGACAGAACATAAAAGAGTATAGGAATTCCTGGGGAGGTTGTCATGGGCCAAGACTAGACATGGAATCCATCACTGTCACACATGTTTGTTGACAAGAACAAATTTCACAGTCACGTCCAGATGCAAGGAAGACTGGGAAATGTAGTCTAATTATGAGCTCCAGACAAAAAAGATTTGGTAAGCACCTCTCCATCTCGCTAATAAGGGTCCAAGGCTGGGGTCCTGAGGGCTGAAGACTCAGGCTGAGTTACTATCTATCTGTGCAACTTTTCTTTAAAAGGTTTCTGAGAGTGATTTCAGAACCTAATCACAAGACTACATGCTACTTGTGGGCTCAGCTTCAGTCACCTAGTAAGTTTTCAGGTGGAAAATTTCTATGAGAAAAATGTATTTTGAGTTATAAACAACCTATTTATAAACAGATTATCTAAGAAAAATCCATCTGTAAACTTGGAGTTAAACATATTCAATGTGCCCTGGCTAGTGGCTCGGTGGATAAGGCACCAGCCTGGGAACCCAAAGGTCACTGGTTCAATTCCCAGCCAGGGCACATAACCAGGTTGCAAACCAGATCTCCAGTCAGGTATCCAGACAGGTCTGTAGCTGGAGGCAGGTGAAAGGCAACCATACATTGACATCTCTCTCTCTCACTGCCTCTTTCCCTTCCCCTCTCCCTAAAAATAATAAAGTAAGATCTTAAAAAATAAATAAATAAAAACATACCCAATGTGAGCATAAGTACATATGTTAAGTGTGAGCTTGGATATAAGATAGTTGACAATGGGGTATAAGGTAATTTGTAATTGGCTCTCATCTTCCAAGAAGCTTTAAATTCTTATTTTGGGGTTGAGTGGATTTCAAGCATATTCAGATGTGACTATCTATGATATACAGTCTGCTATAAACACCATTAAGATGACCTTTACCTTTGTGGTTTTGGGGACAGTACAGACTGACTAAAAATAGTGCCTTTCATGAATTTGCAATGAAGCAACATGTTTATGAGAATAAAATTTTTGAACTCCATTTATTGTAGTCTGGTGATATTTTATTTCATAGTTTTATACACATGCAAATATGCCATGATAAATAGCTCTTTATGATCTCCTAACAACATAATCCTGCCTTGTATTGTCCATTTTAGAGAACAGATGATATTGTGGGCTTACAAATTAAAGTCAGGAAATTTTAGGTCTGCTAAGAAGTTGAACAATAGGTTCCTGATTAGAGAAAATATGCATAGATTGCTTTCCAGATGCACTTTACATTTATAAAATATTTACATAACACAGACATGTGGACATAAATGATATCCTGTTTGTCATGTCTGCATTTCTGCTCAAAAACTGAATTAAAGATACCAGAAAGAGCTGTGATATAGACTTCCAGAGACTTGAATTCTTAACCCAGGTCTGCACTTACTAGCTGTGTGACCTTCAACAAGTCACCTAACTTCTCTGGGCTTTGGTTCCCTCCTTTGTAAAACTGAAATTTGAATGAAATGACCTTGTCCACCTCCAGAATTCTATATGACACCTGTAAACTTTCAGAATCTCCATTTCCAAAAATAGAAAATTATTTATAAAACCAGCTATTCCTTTTTGTCCTGGAATTGTTTTAAGTATCAAAATAGAAAGCATATGGAAAAGACCTTTTGAAATTGTAAAGTGCTATGTAAATGTAAAATGTTTTCAAGAAAAATAACCATATTCAGGCTTCTGGTCAAGATGGAGGCATAGGTAGACATGCTTTACCTCCTCGAATAACCATAAAAAGAATTACAAACCAATTTCAAAACACACAGCACCCAGAACCATCAGAAAAATCAAGCTGTACAGAAATCTGACAATAAAAGATTTAAATAAGCCACATTTGCCCAGATGGCTAGCAGAGGTGGAGTCACGGAAATGTGAGGATGAGTGTGGCTTGGAGAAGTTGCAGTTGAATGGGTGATCCCACATTCCTGTATGGTGGATAAAAATCCAGAGGGGTGCCTTGGGAGCAAGTGATCCCAGCCCCAGGCCAGACTGCACAGCCCAGGGTTCCAGCATCAGGAAGATAAATATCCATGACCTCTGGCTGCAAAAATCAGTGGGGTTCGGGGTGGCAGAAGAGACTGTCAAGTTTTTGCCTGCTGAAAGGGCTTAAGCAGACTTAGAACATACACAAACAAACCTACCCACTCTGGGTTTCACTACCAGCAAAGCAACTGGAAGGGCACAAGTCACATACAGGAAGTGGGTGAAATGACAAGAGGGTGAGTACTGGGCAAACCTACAGACACCCAGCCGTGGCATGCGTAGCACCCTTTCTGAGATCAGCCAGGTTGAAATCACATTAGCTGATCCCTCAAGCACTGCTATTGTCAGTGGTCTGTTACATACTGCATAAAACAATGGTAGAAAGTATTTCCCCCCCTACATGTATCACTGATAAGATTCAAAAAGGGATATTATCTTCAATAATTTTATCTAGATCTCTTGATTCAGGTCCTTCCAATTCTCTATGTAGATTTTAATTACTTCATGCAACTTTATTACGTATGAATACTTTTTTGAAAATATGGTTCTGGTAGTGGTATGATGTCACTGTGTGCACTGTAAGTTATAGAGTGTTCCTATTATTGGACAACATAGGTGGCTTCCACTACTGTGTGACTATAAATTACATTGCAGTAACCATCCTTATACAGAAATCCTGGTCCCGCATTTTAATTATTCTCTTAAAATAGATTATCAGAAGGGATGCATGGTACCAACAGATACAGACATTTCAATATACGTGATACATAAAATCAAGTAAATTTGCTTTCCAGAGAAGCTGTAGCAATTAGACAGTATGTTCAGTAGCAGAATAGGGGAGTCTCATTAATGCACTTTCACCAACACTGCATTTTTAGTCGGTGCTAATTTGACAGATAAGATTACAGGCTGAAAGGCATTGTTTTTCGTTTATAGATGCAAAATGCCTTATAGTTTGATCTGCTTGTAAGGTTAACAAACTTGGTCCATTTGGAAATCTATAAAGTCAGCCATTGGAAACTGAAAGTGACCTCAAAGAGCATACATTATACCCAAGGTAAAGTGGTTTCCCAGGATCATGTGACACTTTAGTGAAAAATTGAGGACTAAAACCTGAGAATTTTTCTAATGCCTGTCCCAGTGCTCCTAAGTAGAGATTTTTAGTAAAAGGAAGCCTAATTTATTTAAAATCTGGAAAGAATGAAGGAATGGAAGAGAATTTTAACTATCTTTTGGTTAAAGAAACTTTTTCTCCAGTAATTTTTATGCCTTTGCAGCACTGTGGTACCAAAGTGGCATCCCTGCTGCTCAGCAGTTTGTCTCTTGTCACCTTCTACCTCTGGAAAGGACCCTTTTGGGGAAGAGAAGTCACAAAATGCAAATTGGTTTCAGAATTAATCAGAGCAAAAGTGTCATAAGAAAGATATTCCCTTCTGATGATAACTCAAATGACAATCTAAAATCACATGTAAATGACTCTTCTCTTCTTTTACTCTTGAGTGGTCTGTGGCTTATTTATGGTAAGAACATGAATGTGAACATCTGGAATCTTTTATTAGAATTAAATAATTCTAAAGAACTCCAATAACATTGTTAATGTAAAATCAGCCATGTTCCAAGAAATCTATCAACCAGAAACAGTTCTCGCTTTTAAATAAAGCTGCTATTTTTGGTTAATTAAACCCTGAACAAAGTGGATTTTTCTTCATTATTAATACACATAATATATATAAATTCAGAGCAGAACAGTTTTGAGGTCAAAACAGCTTTTCACCAAAACAACTTTCCACCAAATCGGAGTTTGCAAAGTCAACAATGCTGATAAATTTCACCCTCATGAATCTTGCCGGTGTGGGGAGGTGGCTGGCTCATTTGGAAACTTCATAAAACTTTATAATCATCAAATGTGGGGAGTTATCCGTGAATAGGTGAAGCTTCAGTGACCCTTAAGATAAACTTTCCAAAGTTAGGCTTCTCTCCTGGTTAACCTAAGTCAAAAGATTCTCTAGGCAATACAGTAAGTTTGAACTTTTGTGTGGCCTTTCTATTGGTATGTGTGTGTTTTAGCAAGCATCCTGGAATGGCAAATGCTTTTTTGTTGGTAGAACCATGTAGATTCAGCAAAAGCCATCTTCCATTTAGAAGACAATTGTTTTCTATAGAGACAAGAAACAAATGCCCATGACCCCAGTCACCTCCTCCCAGCAGGCTTTTGCTGCGGCTTCCTCTGAGCAAACACAACAAAGTCTGGAGCAGTCAATCCTGCTGCTCCACACTGGGCCCCTGCAGTTGTGCCCTGCTATTTACCCTTCCTATTAATCTGTCAATGTTCTAGTCAAACATGCAAAACAATATGGTGGGTGCATAGTTTGATTGGCCATTGCTAAGTAACTTGGGCCAAAGATGAAGAAATGGAACGTCCAACCAACAGACTGTGAGGCCCAATTTGATTGTTAGAAAATGTTCAACAATACCAGTGTGTTTCAGGGTGGCTGTGATTTAGCATTCCCCTTGCCAGAAGAGAGTGGTCCCAGTAAATGACATTCAGCTCTAGAGTCTAAATTCAGGTCATGTTGCTGTTTCTACCATGGTAGGGTAGGACAGGCTGGGCGTTTTGTAGGAGAAGGTATTTGATAGAAGATGCCATCATCAGGTTAAAGAAGGGACCGTTGGATTTGGTTGGACGCATAAGTGAGCCCCCTGGCTAACAACTAAAATATGTTCTTTGAGCTGAAAAATCAGAGTCTTTGTTTCAAAGCTCCCTGAATGCTAAATTGTAAAGCTCTCTAGTTCCAAAATGTAATCTGAATTATCAAACATTCTGAGCAAGTTTAGTAGCCCATTTCCTCACTCTACTTTTCTCCTTTTCTGTAGGGCAGATGAAACCTCAGAATCATTCTCAACACAAAGCTCTAGGTGGATTTCCAATCCACTGGAATTAGCACAGGAGACAGACTGTCATTCCAGTCCTTGAACCCTTATCAAGTGAATAAATTCATTGGAATATAAGATATGTAGATGATTGCCAACTGTTCAAAACATTTTCTGCTAGTAACACAGAGCATGCATTTCCCTAAAGCGTGTTTTCTGAAACCAGGCAGAATGGGAAGAGTAGGTGGCTGTTTATGAATCTTGGATGCCAGGACATCATACAGAAATGTGAAAGAAAATACGGATATTAATGTCAGGCTGATTTAGGGTCAAATTCTCCCTCCCCACTCCCCCTGCCCATTTATTAGCTATTTACTAGCTACATGACCTCTGGCAAGTATTCAAGTGTTCTGAAATATGTCACCTCATTTACAAATTGGAGAAAGTAGGAGGATATAATGCGTATCAGGGCTTGTCGATGTGTCTCCTTGCTCCATTTTCTTTGTTTACTTCTCCACAGACTACAGGCAGCTTTAGGCTCAACTCCTTGCTATTTTTTTTTATTTATTTATTTATTTATTTATTTATTTATTTATTTATTTTACCCAAGAGAAAAAGGAACCCTCTCTTCCCAGCTTGAATTCAAAAATTGAGAAACAATTCTGACTGGTGTGACTGAGGGGATGTAGCAAACATTGGCCTCCCACCATGGGGACTCTAATTAATCCAGACTGCATCACATGCCCAGCCACAGCCAAAGTACTGTGGCTGGGCTATTTCCAGGCCACTTTAGTGAGAGCGGGTAGGAGCAGTTTCCCAAAGGATGTGTTAAGTTGGGTATTTTCTTGAGTAGACAAAATAGTAAAGTTGTGCCCTATGACTTCATGGAGTGAGAAATTACATAAAATAATGAAAAAAAAAAAAAAACTACGTAACTGTCAGTAATAAGTATTCCACAGATGATAGCAAAGATAATGATAACTGCTGCTATGGTGATGAAGATGGTGGTGATGATGATGATGATGATGGTGGTGATGGTGCTGATGATGGTGATGTCTCTAGTCTCCTAAAGTACAACCAATAGCAGGGATATTTGCGGAAAGATACTTAAAGTTTTACATTGAATTCACCACCTATTGCTGTGAGTTTCAATTTTGGCTACTAAGATTATGCATACACTTTATTAGCACCCTCAGTGAAATAACTAGGTATAGCAATCGTATTTTCTGTACTTTCATTTTAATTCCGTTTATAATTCACATTATAGAGATTTTAGTTTGGTCCAGCTCCCTGAAAAAAATATTTTGCTAAAGAATGAAATTAAGATTGACTCGTGCATTTACTTAAGCTCCAGTGTGCCAGGCACTAAGCCAGATGCTGGTGACACAGGGGAGCAAAAGTGACCAAGTCTCTGCCCTTAAGAAGCTTGTTTTCCAGAAAAGAAGTTAGAGAATAGTGAGAAGAGATATGGAGAAAAAAAGGCAGCATGAAAGGAGGTTAGAAAGTACAGAATGGATTTTAGTTACAGGCAGTCTCTCTAAGAAGGGACACATGGCAGAGATAAGAACAAAATAAAGGAGACAGCCATGAACAATCCATGAGGAACAGCATGCCATATGGGGAATGGTGGGTGATGAGTCTGGAGTGTGGCAATATGACCAGAGGCAGAGTGAACAGAGCGACTGAGATGAAAAGTGATGTTAGCCTGCCCTTCCCCACGCCAAGAGTATCAGGTCCTCATGCGTGGAACCTGTGAATATGTTACGTTATATGGCTAAGAGGGTTTTGCAGATGTGATTAAGTGAAGGCACACAGGGGCATTATCCTACATTATCCACATGAGCCCAGTGTAATCATAAGAGTCCTTAAAGGTTAAAGAGGGAGGTAGAGAAGGAGGTTGAAGTGATGGGATAGGAGAAAGACTCAACCTGATGTTTCAGGCTTTGAAGGTGGAGTAAAGGTAAGAAGAAATTCAGACAGCCTCCAGAAGTTGGAGAAGGCAAGGAAAGGTGTCTCCCTGAAGTCTCCAGAAAGGGATGCAACTCAACCAACACCTTGACTGTAACCCACTGAGATTCATGTCAGACTTATGACCAACCGACCGAACTGTAAAATAACAGCTTTGTGTTGTTTTAAGCCACTAAGTTCATAGAAATTTGTTACAGCAGCAATAGAAAACTAACATAGTATCATTCTTAACATTACTAGATGATTCCTACTTGCCTTACATGTCAGGGGAAATTTTCTTTCTGTCTTCTGTTGAAAGCCTTGACTTATGCACCATCTCAGGAATAGCACAAGTTGCTTTCAAGTGAGTATATGTGCCCTGCCCCACCCCATGGCCTGGAGTCACCTTATAAATATATAAAAGATTTTCCTAGCAGAGATGTAATATGCCCCTGGGATGGAAAAAAAGATTATTTTGCGAAAGCATATAAAATTATGCTGTAACTTACAATTATGTGGATAAAAAAGATTTTATTTATTAGTTTTAGAGAGGGGGGACAGGAGAGAAGCAGAGAGGGTAGGGAGAGAGGCAGAGAAGGAGAGAGACATCAATCAATGTGTGGTTGCCTTTCACCTGCCTCCAGCTATGGACCTGGCTGGAGACCTGGCTTGCAACCTGGTTATGTGCCCTGGCTGGAAATCAAACTAGCAACCTTTGGGTTCACAGGCCGGCACCTTATCTACTGTGCCACCAGCCAGGGCCTGAACAGTGTCTTTTAAATAATATTTTTCCTAATCATTTCTAGGGTAAAGAAATGTGATTCAACTTTATACGTTGTTTTAAAACAGCAAGTTAGCTTAACTTCAATATTAATTCTGAAATACGTGTCTGTAGATCATTTGGGGTTTTAGTATGAACAATCCATTTTGTTTCTTTCCATTCTTTATGCTTTAAATTTCTTGTCTTGCTGCACTAGCTTATATCTCTAAATGAGTGTTGAACAGTTGTGGTGGTAGTGAGCATCTGTGTTTTTCCCCAAAACAGATGTACTGCTTATTTGCTAAAGTAAATAAAGCTAGCTTGCATAGGCCCCTGTGAGCTCTGGAGATTATTAAGATTTTCAGGGTATCCTAGGTGGTGAGGGGAAGCCCTAGGTAGAAATGGGAAGCACTTATAATAAATAGTTTTAAAAGGTCAAAAATGACAAAACTAAGCATACTCTACTATTGGATTCAGAAATTGCCCTCCTTGGTATTTACCTCAAGGAGTTGAAAATTTATACCCATACAAAATCCTGTTTATAGCAATTTTGTTCACAATTGCCAAAGCTTAGAAACAACCAAGATGTCTTTCTTTAGGTGAATGAACAAACTACGGTACCTCTAGACTATAAAATGCTATTCAGCAATTAACTATCAAGCTAAGAAAAGGTGTGAAGGACCCTTAAATGTGTATTACTCAATGAAAGAAGCCAACCTGAAAAAGCTACTGTATGATTCCAACTATATTTACAATGCATTTACATTCTGAAAAAAACAAAACTATGAAGACAGTAAAAAGATTAGTGATTCCCAGGGATTTGGTGGGGTCAAGGAACAAGGGGTGAATAGACAGAGCATAGAGAATTTGGGGGGCAGTGAAAATATTCTATATGATACCATAATAATAAACACATGATTTATACATTTGTCAACCCCATAGAAAGTACAGCACTACCGTTAGCTCTAATGTGAACTATGGACTTTGTATGATAATGATGTGACAATGTAGGTTCATCAATTCAAACCCAGGTACCACTTTGGTGAAGGATATTGATAATGTGAAAGACTATGCATGCATAGGGGTTGGGATATATGGGATATCTCTGTACCATCTCTCAGTTTTTTTATAGATCAAAATTTATTCCAAACAATTACCTTTTTAAAAAGCCTCGGACTAAAGTGACCTAAATCTCTAAGTCTCCAATTTTGTGTGTGTGTTTTCTTTTTGTACTCACTTTAATAGATCATTTTTAACTACGGAATTTAGGCTTGAGTTATATTTCAAATCAAAAGGAAGTTAATACTGGAAATTGCTTACAAAGGTGTTGGAAAAGAAAAGTAGAGGCACAGAGTTCGACCAAATACAAGTGAGAACAAAACACGAGATGCTAATAGTCATAAATGAAGTTCCCCAAAGAGTGTAAGTTTTCAGCCTTCACAAAAATTGGATATGCTTGGTTGTTCGTGATATTAACAGGAATTTCTATTGCTGTTTTGTTTGTTAATATTATGTTTAGTTTTATTTCATTTGTTCAATGATCATGAGTGAAAAATGATCATTTTTTCAATGATCAAGGCAAGGAAATCACTCCTCCTTGCCCTGCTTTAGTACCAAGCTTTGAAGCCTCACAAAATGACTTGGATAATATTCTTTTTTTCTAATTACAGACAGTTTGAGTAACATTGAAATTGTCTATCCTTCAAATAACTGAATGACAGGATTGATAAAAACATCTTATTCTGATTTATTTACTAGTTATAGGACTTATTTATGCTTTCTATTTCTTTGAGTCAATTTTGGTAAATTGTGTTTTCCTAGGGAATTATTCTTTTATTTTCCAGATTTCCAAGTTTGACATTAAAGTGTATATACTTTCTACTTATGATTTTGATCTATTCAGTATGAGTATATATATTCCTATTCAAATTATTAAGATTACTTATATTGTTGCATTTCTCTCTTCTGTCTTGATAAATCCTACCAGAGACTTATCAATTTTATTAATCTTTCAAATAATCAATTTATATTTTTGTTGATCATTTTATATACTTATTATATGAATTATTAGTTTTTATCATGTTTCTTAAATACTGGTTTTCTTACACATTTTGGGGGCTTATTCTGCTATCTTTTAATTCATTATGACTCAGTTTTTTAAATTTTTTTATCTAGCATTTGTTTTGTCAATTTAGAGAGTCATGTGGGATTCTGCAATTCCCTTAGAACTAAAAAAAAAAAAAAAAAAAAAAAAAAAAGCCTGTTGTGTTTTGTATCTTATCTTTGCCAATATTTTTAAATTATTAAATCTTGCACTTTTATTTGGCATCTAATCAACTTAATCAACATGATCATTTTTCCACTGATTTTTCTAACTTTATTGGTGAGCAGTATGTTATTAGGAATTAGTGATCTTTGTCTTCTTTTCTTTTCACCTGGCTATACTATTTATCTCTGTGTTATGTCTTATTTAATTTCCTGGAATTTTCAAAATAATCTAAATAAAAGTGACTCTATGGTTATCCTTATTTTATTTGTAATTTAAAAGTCATCCATTACTTTTCATTAATATGATAATGGCTCTTACATTAAGATAGATTTTTAGTGCATCAAATAGGCATCCTCCTTTTTCTAGCTAATAAAAAATGTTATATGGAATAGCTGTACATTATCAAACTATTTTCCATTTAATAGCATTCTCATGTGATTTTTTTGTTCATCCAACTATTGTGATACATTTGTTTTCTATAAATCACTTACTAGGGACATAAAATATTATATACATATATTATTTGCATGTTTATAAAAAATAATATATTTTCTGTACACTGAGGACTTCAATGTGTTCATGGGTTTTTAGTACATTGATATTTATATTCATGAGTAAAATAGTTAGTTGACTTTTTAAATTATATCACCTTTGTCCAATTTAGCTATGAATTGTGTTAGGAAAATTTCACTAATTTTTACATCCTATAATAATTTCTATAATGCGGAACTTGTGTGTTTCCTTAAAATACTTGTAGAACTGTCTCAGCTCTGAGTCTTGTTTGGAGTTAATGTGAAAGCATTTTTCATCATTGCCATGACTACTATTCTGATTAGGTCTTCCATCTCTCTTTGAGTTCATTTTCATTGTTTTTTCCCATTAATATGATAATTTTGTTAAGGCTTTTTAATGTATAACCATAAAATTCTACACGGTGATTTCTTATATTTTAAATCTCCATATGCACTATAGGAAAGTAGAGTGATTCATCCATTGCATTCCCTTGGAAATGTAGGTACAGTTGCTCCTGTTCTACTCCTTAAGAGAAAATATAAGAAAAAACAAACACCCCTCCCCTGAAGAGATAACTGGTAAGATTGGAGAAAGGCTTATAATGATTGGGCCAAATTTACTAGGAGTTATGCTATTAAAAAAGTAATGAGGGTATATCTCTCACTCCCTGTTTTCATCCTACTTTCTCTTCTGCCTTCTTTTGCCAAGACACAGCAGGCCTGGTTTCTATTTAAAAAAAAAAAAAAAAAAAGGCTCCTGGTTTCCATCTGTATGGTAGGCAGACCTCACAGACCTTGGCAGATAAACCTGCCAGTCACTGTTTATCAACTCAGCTTCTCCTCTGTGACTTGTGCGTTATCTTCAGTCAATTCAGATTGGAGAGAGTAGGAAACCCATTCTGGCTGCAAAGTCAAGCCTCAGTCCCAATTCACTTTACCAGGGAGCCCTTCACTTGGTGAGGCATTAAGCTTACATCAGTACAGCTGAGAAATGGATGCAAAGCAAGCCTCTATGAAACAGGACTCTGAAGAAGGGGAAGAAGGAATTAGTCACTTCTCAAACATAATCCTTAACTTATTAGGGACCTCTTCTCATTCTCAATGTTATGTATTTGTGGTTTCTTTCTCAAATTGATGTTCCAGGAATTCCCATGTCATTGTTGTTGTTTCACAGTCTAAAATAAGAGATTCAAGCCCTGGCTGGTGGCACAGTGGATTAGGCACTGGCCTGCAAACCCAAAGATCACTGGTTCAATTCCCAGCCAGGGCACATAACCAGGTTGCAAGCCAGGTCTCCAGCCAGATCCGTAGCTGGAGGCAGGTGAAAGGCAACCATACATTGATGTCTCTCTCCCTCTCTCCCCTCCCCTCTCTCTAAAAATAATTTTAAAAAATATTTAAATAAATAAAATAAAATAAGAGATTCAGTCTGGGCCAAACACAGCTGCAAAGACTTCAACTGTGCAACTTCACAGATATTTACTTTAATGGTACTCTAGTCACATGCCAGTTTCTTTATACGAACTTGTTTCTCTCTGCTACCTTCCCTTTCCTCCAACAAACAATTTTCTCCCCATCAGCTGTCCCATAGCTTCTGCTTATTCATGTCATCCATTGGCCACGATCCTTAATGGTTCTTTCTCCATCTCATAACTTTTCAGCTCCTCCTCTAACACTAATGCTGGGTTGTCTTAGTATTTCCAGTTTATATCCAAGAGATAAGTAATCTTACTACCCTAGCTAATGCCTTCATACTAAGCCACATTACAGACCCCAAAAAGTCCAGGGCAGGTCAAGTGTCTGCCCCTAAGCCTACCACCTCAATTTGGCGCCTCTATAACAGCTCAAAATTAATATGTCAAACCAGAATGGAAGCCCTTCCTCCCATCTTTGTTCTCTTCTCCATTTCCATAATGTGCAGAGCCATCTGAACCATTGGTTCAGACCTATTGTGCTTTTCTTAGTTCCTCCCTTTCTCTCATCACCTCAATCCCACACTACTACTCAAGTCTCATCCATTCTTCCTCTAAAGTAAATCCCCAATTCACCCATTCTTTTCATTTCCATTAACATCACCTTAATCCAGGCCACATTATTTCTTTTCTTTTTTTTAAGATTTTATTTATTATTTTCAGAGGGGAAGGGAGAGAGGCAGAGAGAGACAGAGGCATCAAAGTATGGTTGCCTTTCACCTGCCTCCAGCTACAGACCTGGCTTGCAACCTGGTTACGTGTCCTGGCTGGTGAATCAAACCAGTGACCTTTGGGTTTGCAGGCCTGTGCCTTATCCACTGTGCCACCAGTCAGGTCTTATTTCTTGACTAGATTATGACAACATCTTCCTGACACTCCCTAACTACTCACTGCAATTCTGGTCTTTTCATCATTCCATCCACACTCCACATAGCAGCAGTAATGATCTTTAAATACGAACTCAGTCATGTAGCTCCCTCATTTAAAATCCTTCAAGTAGATCCCTGTTTCTCCTAGAACAAAATCCAGTCTTTTCCTGTGCCCAGCATGACTTTCCATGATCTGGTCCCAGCTAATCTTTCCACCTGTCTCGCAACAGACTCCACTGCTCACAATACCCCAGCCATACTCGCTTCTTTCAGTAACTGAAAGCAGCTCTATTGGGCCTTAAGGCCTCTATACACACCTCAGTTGCTTCCTCCTCCCTCTCTGCTTCTTCACCTGCTTTAGATATGTGATCTCTGAAAGCCTTCCCTTAACTACCCAACCCAAAGAGAATTCCCCATAACTTATAATTCTTTATTTTATTGCCTCATGTTTTCATATTTTTGTCTGTCTCCCTAAATTAGGAAAGAAACTACAAAAACTGGAGGAAAAACTCAAAAGCCAAAAAGAGAAGAAAAACTTCAAAAGGTAAGAAGGAGGAGGAAAAGGTAGGAAATTTAAAGAAAATAGACATAAAATTATTAACTTTATTGGAGAAAAAGTTCCTTAAAAAATTTTAATAAGTGATGTATGCCTTTGAAATGAAGATTCTAATCTCTTATTTCTAAATTCTATGTAATGATTTCTACTTCTCCTGCATCCCAAATGTATGCATGTTGATTTTCCTCAAATTCTGGTGACTACGATAATCCTCTAGTCTGAGAACTTATCAAAATGAAGGCTCAAAATGAGTTTGAGGCATTTGAAAAAGTCATTATGAGCTACTAGAAGAGTCTAATGCTTTTTTTCCTCATTGTAAGTTTGCATAGTTTTAAAAGAAAACAACCCTCTCTTACCGCCATGGGTACATGAGACATCATTTCCCCACAATAGCCTGGCCCTCTCGCCTCCCTTTGTCCTCTGCAGTGCCTCTTTGTAAATCACAGGTGTTTGTGGGCATTAAGCCCATCAGAAGCGAGTTTATTGTGAAGAGTTCTTTCTTTGCCACTTGTTCTAAACCTGTTCAGAGAGTGCTCCATGCCTTAGACCAAATCTCCATAAAAATAAAAAAATTTAAAAAAAAACAAAGTTTTCTGTACTCCTGCCCAACAGCCGCACTATGACATTGGTTTCGACAGCTCTGTGACCCTGTATTGTCTCAACTTTATTCACTAGTCTCTTTTTCTCTTTCTCCCTCCACTCTTTTTAGAAGCCTTTATTGGCACTTTTTATCTACTGTAAAATAAAAGCAAGAGGATGGGTGTGTTTTTTTAAAGCACTCTATGTGGCAGGAAAAAAAAGCTATCTGCAGTTACTGTAGTAATGGTTTCAAAAAACACCTGCAAAGCAAAGAAAGACACCATAGCAGTGTCTTTAGATTTTTTTTCTTCTTCTTCCCTTAAAGTTCCTTCTTGGCCATTATAGAATAGGCTCGGGAATGAATTTATGTGACAGCTATGAAGTTAGTATTAAAATTGTGAATAGTGCCTAGCAGTTTTCACGGCCTTACTATAAGATCACCTCAATTTGCCACACAGCGGTGAATAGGGTAAGGGGGGGTGGGGGTGGGGGTGGCCAAATGAATGGGAGGAGGAGAGTGTGTAAATGGTAGGGTTCCCCTGGAGGGAGCAGAATGGTAGTCAGGGGACAAGAGTGATTTATTTTTGAAATTCCCGAAAGAAAGGCCAACAGAAGCTGCGTAAAAGATCCTGGCGCATGTGGTAGGGAGATGTGAGATAAATATGACCCTACACATTTTGCAAGTGTCAATGCCAACTCTAGAAGCCAGGACGGGTCTGCAGGGGTTGGGGAGCCAGGTGGGGCAGCAGTGGTAAACCCATTCTTCTGGTCTTCCAAGATGGAATATTAAATGCCAGCAGGGAGCAGATGTGGGTAGGGGCTGCGGAATGGGGCGTGGGGTGAGGGGGTACAGGCATAGACAGAGGAGGTTAAGCGTTTACCTCAATAGAAATGAACCACTTGGGGAGAATTAAGAGAGAGCTGGAGTGGGTTGGGCGGGAGTGGGATGCGGAGAGTGTCTCCGTGTATTTACAGAGAGGAACTCTTCCGCTGAGAGGATTTGTGGAGGACATTCAGAAAAATGAGGTGGGCCGGCCGCAAAGAGCACGGCGGGGCACGCCCTCCGCTGCCCCCGGGGCCCCGCCCCCACAGCCCTACCCCGCCCCCGCGGCCCCACCCCCACGGCACTAACCCCCCGGCCCCCACGGCACTAACCCCCCGGCCCCCGCGGCACTACCACCCCCCGCCCCGCCCCCGCCGCAGCCCCGGGTATTAGCGAGCGGGCGCCGCGCGGGGGAGGGAGGCAGTGGGATCCAAGCGCCCAGCGCTTTGTGGGCCGTGCTCGCCTCTGCAGGGGACCATCTGCTCGCTGTCAATGCATCACCTGCTCGTCTGGGCTGTCGCCGGGGCAACGGGGGCGGGGTGGGGGGCGGATTAAGGAGCTAGTGTCTCCACCCCGGCCGGGCTGGCCCCGCGGTGGGGGTGGGCGCAGCCGGGAGCTTGGGGACTGGCCTGCCCGGTGGAGGGGCCCCGCCACCACCTTAGCGGGCTTCGCCGCTCTCTGCTGCCCGCTGCCCTCGGGCTTTACAAAGGCTCTCGAGCTGCCTCCAGTCCAGGAGGTAGAGTCCAGAGGAGGAGCAGAGAACAAAAGGTCTGGCTCTGCGAACCCACCCAGAGTGGGAGAACCGCGACCTCCCTGCCTACCTGCAGCTGCATTGGCCAAGTCCCAGGTGCGCCCCCCGCAGCCTCCTCCAGAGAAGCTGGCCCACCC
This sequence comes from Noctilio leporinus, assembly GCA_004026585.1. Lineage (NCBI taxonomy): Eukaryota > Metazoa > Chordata > Mammalia > Chiroptera > Noctilionidae > Noctilio > Noctilio leporinus. Next base: position 60,238 of record PVIW01005036.1, read on the forward strand.
CCGTCTGGTCCCTGGGGCCTGGAGCAGCGTAGTTCTGAGTGGCCCGCAGTCGCTGGGCAACCACAATAGGGTCAGCACCTGGGGTAGAACTTGCCCGGCTCCAGCCACCCAGGTCACAGATAACTTCACACTGCTCAGCTGACATTCTGGTCTGCCGCCTGACATCCAGATGGGGGGAAGCCTTCCATACCAGAATATGAGTGACACCTGGCCTTCTGAGGAAGGGAAGGTCCTGAGGTTTATCAAAGCGGGTTGATTTTCGCCAGAAATTCTGAAATCCTCCTTTCTCTTCCTTGTACAGGAGAGGTGCAATGGGTGATGCTCCGACAGGGGGCAGAGCTAGGCCGTCAATGGGAGCAGTGTCCACTTTGCGATAACCTTTACTCCAAAGTCGTGCTCTCTGACTTAGAAACTTCCGCGAAAATCTGCCCTCTGCCTTTCTCCATCTCTAGCCCCCAACTGGTCAAGAACACTGGTTGCATCAATAAAGGTTAGTCATATGTGCTAGAGGATCTCACGCCTCTGAACAAAGAGGAACCAACTAACTGCCTCCCCCATGGAAGTTTTCCATAGACTACACACAACCACGGAGTTGTTAAGCTTTCATCACAATTCGTAATATGTCTTTTGATTTTTTCTTTCTTTCTAAGCTGGTTAGTTAGTGTGTTCTTCTACAGAATAATAGAAGCAGCAGAAAGTTGAGATTCATAGACTCCCAGGCTGGATCCCCTCCCCCCAACCCCTCCCCCTATCCCCGATCCACATCTAAAACATTTCCATCCAGGTAAAACTCCAGCTTGTTTCAAAAAAAAAAAATCTCTAAGTCAAGAAAGCTCCAAATCTTTGTTGTTAGGTCTCATTCCAGAGTCTGGTAACTCTTAAGGAACCAACAGTCTTTCTTTCAACAGACTAGCTTGGTAACTCACACGCACTTCCTGCAGTTCTGTTGTCTGAAGAAGCAGAGAAATGGGTATCTTTTCCAATCAACCCTTTGGGTTGAAGATATTATTAAATTGTCCATTAACCTTCTCAAGTTTTCTCCTTTAACTCCAGTCATTTTTCTTTTCTTTAACAAAACCTTTATTTAAAGTTACACCAAATACAAAATTGTGGTGTTGACCCCCTGTATCTTCTCCAACTAAAACCTCATTGTTAAATACCATTTCTCTCATAATTTCCTGATTTCTAGATATAAACACCATGGATTATATTAATTTTATAATTAAAGTGAACTTTTAAAAATTTACTATTACTCCATCTGTTTGCTGTTTCTATCATTTATATGTAAGAGGAAGGCATCAACTATATATATCTATGTGTTTTGACATAATGAAGAAAAAAAACAAGTGTGTAATGTATAAACTTGCTCAGAAGTAAAGAAAATTCTACCCATCTAGCACTGTTTTCAATTGTGACTTACATGGGTTAAAGTTGAGAATCCCAAAAAGGCATGCTGTTTGATTCACTAGGTACTTCCAAATAGAGTCGTGGTATCAGTTCCACTTAAGGAAGGATGACTTTGAGTCCAACCATCTTATCTATCATTGAAACTTAAAGATAAGTGATCAGCCCAAGACTGTTTACACAGTGGCCGGGGGTGCCCAGAGCACTTTCAACCCCACTAACCTCCCAGGGGAGGAGCGTTTCACATCAAGAACACCTCAAAATGCTGTTTATCCACTTTATTCCCACTCCTTTAGCTGTTGGCCTCACAGCAGAGATGAGAACTCTTCATCAATTCAACAAATAATCATCAAATACCTGCCACATGTCAGGCAAACTAGACCAGATCCCTGCTTCTATGGAGCTCACTGTTTAACAGATACATAGATTTAAAAAAAAATAAAACTGTTTACCCAATAAATGTTTCTTGATCACCTAATCAACTACTAGGATAAGAAGGAAACATGTAACTAAATAAGATATGATTATTTCCCTCAAAAAGAGAGAACCCACAAGAACAGCATATATTATTAATAAGAAAATAATACCAGTATGGAAAAATATTATGGAAGTCAGATAATTTTGCCTGGATAGCACTGTACAGGTGTCATACACTGGGCCACAATGTAGACGTCCCCAGCACCTAAAACTGGGCATGTAACAGACACTTGATAAATAGTTGCTAACTGAATGAATGATGAATTTTCATGGTAGACAAAGGGAAGATATTCCAGGTAAAGATTATCACAGTACAAAATAAGATTTAAGGCATGATGAGTGAGCAATTCACTGTGAGCAAAACAATACAGGGGAAAGAGGAAGATGGAATGCTGGTGTGCAGACATGTGGAGAAGGGACTTGAAAATCATACCAAGAATGTGGACTTTTTCTTGAGAACCAATAATTTTTTTAACAGCAGGACACTAGTTTTAAGCAGAATCTTGTGAAAAAAATCCAAATATAATCCAGTTGATCAAAGTAGAGCTGCCCTAGTTGAAATGGGAATAGGACCCTTCCCCTGGCCACAATCTTGCCATCTAAGTACTGCTGGAGAACCCTGGAATGCTCCTTGAACACTTTGAAAACTGGTGCCATGGACAATGGGTCATCATCAAACATTTTTAGAAAGAATGTTAAGTTTGGATGGGAAGAAGTCAAGGAGAGCAGTTGGAATGTTATCAAAATTGTCCAAGGACAAAATAATAAGGACTTAAATTAGATCAGGGAGTGAAATGGAAGATAGAGAGATTTTGAAGATGAAATCCTTAATATGTGTGGTCTGTCTGCTTCCGGGAAAATAATTTCCCCTCTGGTACATCTGAATTTGGGTATTTTAAAATAATAATATATAACAAATTGTGCATCATGATGGTTACTATGGCCAACACATTCCCACGCTTGCCAAAATTTGTGAAAAAATATAAATTCCTCTGTAGTAATAGCTTAAAATAGGGCTCATATGTCAAAATATAGATTCTGGGATCCTAAGATGAGCTCATAAAAGATTTAGAATGATAAGTAAAAGGAGAGCACAGATGAGAGATATCAAGTACTTCTTTAACTTACTAACCAGGTGAACCAAACTGAGGGCAATGATCAGGGTAATGTGAAAGATGTGACCCTTCGCCTCACCCCTTCAAATGTAAGCATGCAAGTATTTTACTTAAAAGTCACATAAAATTCATCATTCCTCACTTACATGTAGATACAATTACCCATTAAAAGCCCCTCATGGGTAGAAAGCTTGTGATTTAAGGAACCCACACTTCTGGACTAAAACAATGATAGATGCTCACACAAAATAAGCTAATGGAAGAGAGGCAGCAAAGCGGATCCGGGAAGCCAAGGAAATTCACATGATGAAGATAGCTGGCATTTAGCCCGAAGTGAAACTATAAATATTAATCAGATGAGAATCAGTGTCACTTTACTGCAAGAGTATTCTGTAATTAAAAGGGTGGCTATTGTGTTGTGCATGTTCGCACAATTGCCACCAATAATACTGGATCCAGCAGCCCCAAAGTGCTGGAAAGATTCTTAAGAATGTCACCCAGCCAAAAGTTTACTACATACATAAGCATCAGCCATTTCTGTCACATTCAAATGATACTTCAAAATGAGGGGCAATAAATACCAAGGCTCAAAATTGTGTTTCTATCTTTAAAAGAAAAGACAAGATAAAATATTTATTGGGCACCTATTAATATGACAGACATTTATAAGATACATTCCATACATTGTATCACTGACTCCCTATCTCAAAAGTTTTAAAAAAAGGTGTCATCATTAATACATCTCAAAAATGCAGCAGCTCAAAATTGGCTTTGCAGCCCAGGGTGTGGCTGTGGCTGTGGCTGTGTCTGAATTGGGGCAGAGATGACATGTGCCTGACATTGGTGAAGTTACAAAGTCGTGAGATTAGGATGCTTAGCAGATCATCCATGGGGGCACTAAGCCTCCCAGGAAGCTGGTGACCTTGGGCCTGGATAGAGGCTGGAAGGGAGGCACCAAAACTCTAATTTGGGGAAGCCAGCAGTAACTTTATTCAATAGCCAGCAAAGGATGCTCAAGCAACATACCAAGAATGTCAAAGGAGAGAGGCTTATTGGAGATCAAAGAAACAATGATGGAAACAGGCAAAGGAGAACAAAACTATGCTACTCCCTCTTTTCCTCTGTGCCTTGATGGATGACAGAGAATGAATATCTTCTACTCCAGAAGGGTGCAAAAAAAGTTATTTCTTCAAAAGAAAACATTTTAGTTAGGTCAGAATGGAGGAACCTTTGCTTTAAGAGGCCAGGAATGTAGAAGATTCTGAGTACATTACTCTCTCATCTCTCTTGCCTACAATCTAAAATTCCATATCCTTAAACATTGATCAAGACCTCCATGATATAACCTTGTCCAGTGGTGCCTAGTAAATGTTTCACAACCAACTCCTTGGAAGAATAAGGCCCGTATTTGTAGCAGTTGCCAATTCCCCTGATATAAACACTCCGCTGTGATTGATTTTAAGCTCCCAAAGTGACATTGGTAAGGGCAGAGTTGGGAAAAGAGGTGTACAATCAATTCTGATGGACCAGGGCAGGTTGGGTCCAGCACACCACTAGCTTTGTCTATTTCATATTTTCCTGTCACTGCTTCCCATTCTGTGATTTTTATCTAAAGAAAGGTCTGCTAACTTGTGCACTCTACATTGCACAACTCTAATAGTGTCAGATTCATCACAGTTGTCATATGTACATATGACAGCTTTCCTTCAGATGGCTTGAAGTATACAGAGAAGGAGACCTTCCTTAAATTGGCATAAAAGCATCATTTGGTTGTTATGCTCCCCCAAGACCACTCATTGGAAATCATAAGCCAAATTCAGCTGACAGACATTTTTTCTTCAGCTCATACTGAGTTCAAAGAATGTTTGCTTTTTTAAACTAGCTTGTCAGCATTTAAAAGTAAGGAAACCAAAATCCAAATTTCTAGATTCTCTCAGAAAATAAAATCAGAGCAGGCTGCTTTACTAACATATGGAAAGTGCCTACTCCTACAACAAGGCAGACTCATTCAAAAAATGTCGGTACTGTCAGCCCACCCGGGCTGATACTTATACTTGCCATTCTTATTGTGATATTCTGGAATCCATGTCATCTGGACTTTATCTTCCCTGGAAGCTCCTTACCCATCTTCTCCCAGTTTCTGGAACTGTCTGTTCACCTCAGGATTTTTGCACATGCTGTTCTTATTCCTGAAACACCCCATTCTCTACCCCCTTCATTTGGCCAACTCCTTCTCATCTTTCTATTCCAATTTAGACATAATCTCCACCATCAGCTCTCAACAGGACTCCCAGATAGCCTTCAACCTACTCCTACCTGTGTTATGTGCCACCGAGTGCTCAAGAGTGCAAAGCAAAGTGCAATAATAAGGATACACAAGCTCTTTTAAATGGCCTTTAAAGGACTATGTGGTTTGAGCCCTGGCTGGTGCACAGTGGATAAGGTGCTAGCCTACAAACCCAAAGGTTGCTGGTTTAATTCTCAACCAGGGCACATAACCAGGTTGCAAGCCAGGCCTCCAGCTAGGTCTATAGCTGGAGGCAGGTGAAAGACAACCATACATTGATGTCCCTCTCCCTCTCTGCCTCTCCCCCTTCCCCACTCTCTAAAAATAATAAATAAAATCTTTTTTAAAAATTAAAAAATAACTAAAGGACTATGTGATTTGGACACTCTCCTCCTTCTTCAATCACAGTTCCCCTTTCTCCTTCACAAACACACCGCACTTGTGTTCTTGCTGATCTTTCTACCTAGAATGTTCTTCCCAGGTCTTCTTCTTAGGGTCCACAGCTTTGTACCATTCAGGTCTCAGCACAAATCAACTGCACATCCTCAGGTATACACTCACTGGCCATCTACATGAAATATCAGCTCTCCTTCCTGTAAACCTCCCTTCCACTTCTCTCTGTCACATCCCTTTGCCACTTCCCTGTGATTCTTTCTCATGGATTCCAGGTAACCCCAACAGACCTCCAACTCAGAATTCCTGCTGGTGGAACCTGTCAATCTATCCTCTTATTGAGCTACCCCTGATGATTCAGATGTGTGCTAATTTGGGAACATCTATTCTGCTTTAATGGGTAAGGGTAGAATAGTATGCATGTTAAGCAATGTTGTGATTTATGATTGTTGTTTTATGCCTCCTGAATTTTTGTAGTTCAGACCTGTGGTGATAGTATGATATCACAAATTCAGTATAATTTGCAGCCATACATTCCCAGCATACTTTTGCACTAATAATTTTATGATCATTCCCTTGCCTGTTTATTAATACTACTTAAAGACTGAATCCACAAAAGTCCAGAAAACTGTTAGGAACAAAACCAAAAACTCCCCCAATCCCTTTGAAGAACAGTTATAATCATACCAGTGAAAGGATAAACTGAAGGATGGATATCCAGAACTGAACTCAACGAGCAATAGAATGAAAAAAGAAAATACAGACACATGTTAAAAAGAAAGCTGGAGAATCTATGGGTGCTTAGGAATCATTGTGAAAATGTCTAATGTCATAAAAACTTGTAATGCTAAAATACTAATGCTTATGTAAAACAAAGACTAAAGGAAAAGTTGCCACAGATCAGCAAAATTTAATAAATCTTGTGAGTAGAAGGACTGTTTTCCTGCCTGGGTGAACATAGGAATAATGGAGAAATTATTTCCCATCTGCTTTGCAAACTTTTGAATTTGTCTTAGCAAAATTGAAGCCATAAGTCATGTTATTTCCATGGTTCATTTCCAAATTTCATACTTAAATAAGAAAGAAATGTCCCAAGTCAAATTTGAAAGCCCACCTCCAATAACTGGTATTGCAATTCGGTAGATACGACCGACAATATTGTAATAATCCACAACGCTGCTATGAAGAAATGTCACCATTCTGTCTGAAAGAGCCTTCATGTCTCAATCTACAAAGAATCTCTGCTAGAACCCTTTTTTTCTTTCCTTTTACTGGAAATTTCAGTTACTTATAAAACTATGTATCTTCTCTTCACACAATAACTTTTTTAGGGCAACATAATACAGAAAGGTCAATAACCTAAGCATTGGAGGCAGGGACAGCTGGTTTCAAGTCCCAGCTTGGCCACTCATCAACTGGTCACCTGCATGACCTTGCATAAATTATTTGAGCTTCACAAGGGTCAACTTTCCCATCTATAAAAAAGTAATCATTTAAGAAATAATAATAGGTAATAATTATAAATGCTTATATGCTGGGTAGGTACTAAATGTTCTAAATATTTTACACCCAATATTTTAGTCAACCTTCACATGGAACCCTTTGAAGTAGCTACTATTATTTTCCCTACTTTATAGATTAGGCAAACTGAGGCATAAGGACATTAAGTAACTTGCTCAAGGAATGGTACTCACACCAAGCCCATCCGATGTCAGAATGAGATGATGCATGTAAAGCACTCAGCATGGCAGCTACATGCCTAGGATGATCTCTTCACATCACAGGGTCCTCGTGCCATCTTCCCATGTGTGCCATTCAGCAGTTTTCAACCCCAAACTACTTTATGCAATGTTTTTCTTGCTGAAAAATTGGGAAGGGGGAAACAAGCATAATTTGTAAAGCACCTTATTTCATCTGAAGTTAATCAGCACCCAGCTGATAGCCTCAAGGAAAAAGCATTTTCTTGGAACATTTCCAAAACCTGCCATCTTCAAAGGAAATGAAAATCCATCTCAGCCCCAGATCCAAGTTTGAGCACCTATAGACAGCCTTGAGGATATAATTTAAACAACAACCAAAAAAGCATTCCTGTGTTCAATACTGAGAAAGAAAATGGTACATCAAAGTGAGTTTCCAAACCTGAACAAATTTAGCATCAATTCTGAGCAGAGCAGGTAATAGATATGATGCACACAGCTACGTTGACCCTAACCAAGTCCCATTTTTATTCTGAATTTTTGTTTTGAGCAGAGTTACCCAGCTGGGATATTTGGTTTTCTCCCTCTCATTTTATTTTCAGGGATGTTTAATTCCTTTTATGGAATTTACAGCAAATAGCCCTGTTGACTTGTCCTCTTCCAATAAGACTTTGGGATCATTGTAGGAGGTGAAGGTGAAGCTGGTCTAAATAGCATAGTAGATACCCGGCACTCTGTCTGCTCAGCATTCACTCGTGCTTCTTCAGGTAAGAGTTTGCTGATAGTCCTTTGGGGAAATATTTATCCTCCACTCCCAGTTCCTGTGTCCAACTGGACATGTGTCTCAGAACTGGCACAGTAACTGGTTCAGAGAAGGTCATGTGACCCCAGCCAGGCCAAGAGTCAGGATGTTTGAATGAAGCCAAAGAAAAAGAGAACTCTCTTTCCATAAGGCTTGTTAACTGGTCAAAGAGGAACTATAGCACCGTTTCTTGCCATCACATGAGAAGAGAATGAAGCCACAGGGAGGGAGACAGAGCGAAGAAAAAGATTCCTGAGGATATGACTTCATAACTGATTTAGCCATGCCTAAAGGCAGATATGCCCTTTAATTTGAGTTATATGAACAGATACTGTCCCTCCTTTGCTTAAGCCCAACTGAGGTGGGTTTTCTGTTTCTTACCATTGAAAAAGTCCAGATTTATGAAGCAGGTTCTATGATCAGACTTGTCCTCACAGAATAGCAAAAATAAATTTTACTTTGAGATTAGGAAATGTGGGCTTTCTCTAAGGGTGGATTATGGTCCACCTATGGATCTGAAACATTCACTTTAGGGAAAAAAATTAAGACCAGTTTGAACAAAATTTACTAACAGGAAGAGTATCCAATCTTTCAACCAGTGTTTATTGAGCACCAAATGCATCCTGGATAAACCAATGTGCCAGGCACTGGGACACAACTCTGAACAAGAGACAGTGCCTCCCGATGTTCATGTTTCAATGGAAGGAAGCTGAAAATAAACAGGTGCTATGCTACGTGGTGACATGTTTTAGAGAAAAATTAAGTAGGATGAGGAGCACAGAGAGTGGAGGAAGTGTTGATAGAAAAGGTGCCTCATCAGAGCAAGAACCAGGGGAGGATGTGAGAGCTGGGGTGTGAACTGCTGAAGGAAAGGTGTTCCTGGCAGAATACAGGGCAAATAAATGCAAGAGCTCCTCAGTGGGAGCGCAAGGCAGGGCTAAGGAACAGCCAGGAAGCCAGGGTAGCTGGGGCAAAGGGAGGTTAAAAGTCTGGTTAAGAGGGAGGCCAGATCCTGCAAGGCCAGCTAGGAGTGTTAAGAACTTTTCATTGACTCTGAGTGAGGTGGCAGCCATAGAAGGATTTTGAAAAGAAGAAAGATATGATCTGATGTCACTTAAAGGTTCACTCTAGTTGCTGTTTAGAAAATAGGTAGGCATTGGGGGAACAGATGGAATTGGGGGAACGCACAGAAGCTGAGAGAAAGCGTCCCTAGGCAACTGTACACATGCTTTTAGGTGCAAATAACATGAAACCTCTGAATCCAAATAGTCTGTTAAAAGCCTACTACATATGCTCTAAAGTGAAAAACTAGGTATTGAAAAGCAATTCCAAAATAGTCCAAAGAAAGAGTTCAAAACCATAGAACATAAATAATTATTATTTTCATCCCTCATAGTTCTAGATCAGTGGTTCTTCATCAGGGGCCATTTTGCCCCCCACCCCCAGCCCGGGAGACATCTGGCAAAGTCTGGAGACCTTTTTGATTGTCACAATTGGCAGGGGGCAGAAAGGGAAGAAAGTGCTACTGACATCTGTGGATGGAAGCCAGGGAGGCTACTAAACATCTATAACGCACAAGACAGCCCCTCGACAAAGAACTATCCAGCCTCAAATATCAACAGTGCCTAGCTGAAAAATCCTAGCCTAGAGAATGTAAACATCCATTGTTCTTAGTTTCTCTATTAGTGACTCAAATTTGCAATAAATATGAAATCGAGAAGCACAATTTGATGATTTTCCTCTTTGACTAATTATTTGAAAGGCAAAGACTCAAGTTGCTGTTTTACATTTAAAAACAACTTCTTTGGGGGGAAAAAAGTGGCCTATGCTCTCAAATAGATCATTAGGGGGGAAATTGATATAAGAATATTCCTAAATTTGCAACAGGAAGAAGGCTTCAATTTTTTTTAATATGAAAATGTCATTCCAGGGAAACAGAAGTACCTGGCACAGATCTTGCACTGGGGAGGGAAATGCCTTTGAAAACCCAACTAGTTGTATAATTAAGTGATAATGAATGCAGAGCTGTACTTTGTATTCCATTCCAGCACATTGGAGTTGAATCTGAGCTTGAAAAGCTAAATCCCTCAATGCATTGGCCCCTCATCAGTGAAGTGCAAATCAAGGCCTTCCACTGCAGAAGTGGTTCCAAAAAAAAAGTGTGAACTACAAATATTATGTTTTCAAACTGTCTGCTTTCTAATGATATGCTAAGTTGTATATGCAAAATGTATTTAATAAAAAGAAATGTTTCCTTAGAACAAGAAAGTAAACCATCATGTGCTGTTTTATGCACAATGAAATGACATTCTATTGTTTTATTTTATTTTTTTAAGATTTTATTTCATTATTTTTAGAAAGAGGGGAAGAGAGAGAGGCAGAGAGGGAGAGAGACATCGATGTATGGTTTGCTTTTCACCTGCCTCCAGCCACAGACCTGACTGGAGACCTGGTTTGCAACCTTGTTATGTGCCCTGGCTGGGGAATCGAACCTGCGACCTTTGGGTTTGCAGACTGGTGCCTTATCCACTGTGCTACCAGCCAGGGCAATATTCTATTGTTTTAAAGAAAAAAAGAACTATTTCCATTTTATCTGGAAAGCAAAAATGCTTTCTGGATTTTTAGCTCACTGATGAGTTCATTTAGAGAAAGACTAAATAATATTTTACATTTGTGCTCTAGTTAACATGATTATAATTAAGATGTGTGACAGTGTATATGTGTGTTGGATTGAGCTTTCTGCTTGGTTATTGAGATACAGGATGGTATAGTTAGCTCTTGAAAACTCATTTTAACAAAAGTTGGAAAAATTCTTTAAAAATCTGCCAGTAAACCTTAATAGAAGACCTGAAAACATAAGAAATTTATAACTTGGTGGGCTATTTAACATGTTATCATTATAATTAAAAGACAATATAACCAACCCATGAATGGGCAAGAATTCAAAGAAGCCACTATCATTTGATGTTTTTCTCTTGATGTTTAAGAACAAACAGAAAGTTAGAAGAGGTGGAAATATTTTTGTGTCTAGGAAAATTGGTATTTTCTCAAAGAGGGCCTAAAACAAAAGACTTCATACAAAAAGATTTTAGGAGGAAAGCCTGATGGGAAGCAAAATTGACCATACAAGGTATGTTCAAATTCTAGTAGCATATAAATAGGTAGGCTTTAAAAGTCTGAAGAAAAACAGGGCTCTACAGTAAGAGGGCAAACAAATGACAAAAGCAGTGAAAAAACATACTTGTCAGTTTAACACCTACTGAAATCTGCCAGATTTAATAGAGAAGACAGGTTCTTGCTTAGCCTTCACCACAGGCACAGTCCATGGTGCCATAAAACCTTGAGAGAGAACCAGCCAGCCACAGGTGTACTAGAAGGACCACCAAGGAAGACCAGGACAGCAGTCAGACAAGGCTGTCCAGTCAGTCCATTTCCTACACAGTGATGACACAATAATAGAAGGAAAACATTGGGTCAAACCAGGTTGATGACAGAGTAAGAGAGACCCAACATATGTTGTATGATACATATACATGCATCTCATATACATGCATCCTTATCTGCCTAAAAAATTTCTGGGTGAGCCAAGCGAAAAGTTTTTCTACTCATTCTGGTCTAACCATAATTAACCATGAAGGTGCATATCCACACCACCCCACCTTCCCTGCAAGTCAACACCCTGATACCAACAAAACTGTGGACTGGGAAGCTTGCAGCCTGCAGCTGGGATGGCTCACCCATAAGGTGTTGGTGGAAGTAGTCAAGGCCATAGCTCTTCATACCAAGAGCAGGTGTGAAGGACTTCGGGATGGCTTTGCAGGTGCCAAACATGAAAAGTCTTCTGCCCACTTAAAGTTCAAGAGTGGTGTGATTCAGCTGGTGGATGACTCACAAATTAAATAGACTATTTCAAGTGAGTGGTTGGAGTTACAGGAACTAAAACTTCTTTTCTCACATTTCCTGTAAAAGATACCCACAAGGCAGCCCAGTGGTACCAGAGAGGCTGGCCTTTGGGCATATCTTGAGTTCTGCTTTGAATTGTTAACTTTCAGTGGGAATGCCTTTTCTCCCTAACTGAATTAAATGATTATGTTTCTCTTATCCCAGGCATTTAGCTTTTAAAGACAGCCTTTAGCAAGGCCCTGCCTAGAGACAAGAATAAAGAGTCATAGAGGACACTTTTAAGATTTAAAAAAAATTCATTGAAAATAACTTTAGTTTCTTCTGAAAGAAGATGTAAATTATTGGCATATTTGTGCAATATACCTCTATATTTTTCTCTTCATTTTTATCATGTCAAAAAGCAAAAAAAGAAAAAAAAAGAAAAGAAAAATTTTTTCTGAGCAATATTCCAAAGACAGCAGAAATATTTTAATATAATTGAAGGCAGAAATGGAAACACTTCTGTCAGGATATAAGGGTTAAAGAAACTGTGAATCATGAGAAAGATGCACAGATGTTACTTTGAACTCTAAGCCATACATTGGCTCATGGGCCTTCCACAAGCTAACACTGTATCAGTCAGAGTCCTTGGTGGCAAAGAACAGAATCTACTTTAACCTGCTCAAGCAGCATAGGCATTTATTAAAATTAAATAAGCCAGCTCATAGAATCTTAGAAAGGAAGGAGAAGCTAGACTTGAAGCCATCTGTCTAGGAATTCTAGCTATCCCATGAGATTCTCAAGTGACATGTTACTGGCATCTCTGCTCAGCAGCCTCAGCCTGGGACCAGACATCAGAAGCTTCCCCTGCTGCCCCAGATGGAGTGGACACCATTGTCCCACCGCATCCAGAAGACTGACTCTCCTTTATGTGAGGCCAACACTTCCCAGTGCCATTTTCTAAATCAACTCTTACACAGGTGGGTCCAGTTGGCAAAAACAGTCACACATGGGCATCCCATGTGCAAGAGACATGAGGTATTTATCTTCCACCTTGAAAAGAACTTGCAAGGTGAGAAGCCATCAAAATGTTTCAAAGAGGATGTTCAAAGATGGTAAGTAGCTACAAAAGACCAATATGAACCTCAATCTCCATTTTTAGCCATATTTTTTCCCCAAACCCTCCATTCTAGGCTGCCCAAACTCTTTATTTTTCCCTGTACATCCTACAATCCAGGTTTACAATATGAGGCTGGGTATAATAGCTTACTCAAGAACACACAATTACTAAGAAGTAAAAAACCTGAATTTGAACCCAAGACTCCCTTGAGACCCAGAATCTTTATCTCAGTCATGTGTTGAGAGTAGATTTAAAGTCTGCTCCTCACTCTGTCCTCAAGCTCCAAGATCTCTGTACTAGGTACTTAGTACCATGAACTAAGATAGTAAATTTATTCATTTCAACAATTATGTTTTTAAATATTTTTTATATTTTAGAGAGAGAGGAGGAGGAGAGAGAAAGACAGAAAAACAGATTTATTGTTCCACTTACTTATGCCTTCAGTTGGTTGTTTCTTGCATGTGCCATGACTGGAGATGGAACCCACACCTTGGCATATCAGGATGGTGCTCTAACCTACTGAGCTACATGACCAGGGCTCAACAGTTATGTTTTTAATGCTTGGAATGAGTCTTAGTCCGGCTAGTTAGAAATTCTGTAGTGTTAGGCAAATTGCTCAACCCTTTGAGTCTGTTTCTTCATCCACAAAGTGGGAATGATGAGTATTTCACAAAGTTGATGTAATGACTTTTTTTGGAAATGAGGCACAAGCCAGGACTGGAATAGACACAATAAATATCAGGTCTACAAATAAAGGTGCAGGATCAGGCCTTATGTTATAATGAAGTAAGTGCAAAGGGCACTAGACTGTCCTGTGGGGGTGGGAGATGGACACCACAAAAGGTTGACTTAAGGAAAAACGGGATGAGGTGGCTGCTGAAGTGTCCAGACATTGCTCAAAGTGACACGCAACAAGTTCCATTTGATCAATGTAGAGAGTGACCAGTGAATATAAATGGCCTGCAAGACCCAGGAAAGGGGGCATAGAAGACTGGAAAACCATGTCTGACATGGCTGCATCACCTTATAAGGGAACAAAATACCCACAACTCCTGGGCAAGGCTGTGCCAAGGAGGAGAGGGTGTGGGAACATGGAGGAGATTTCACTCTCTTTGGACCTCAGGGGCAGAAGTTTGAGTCCATCCTCTCTGGCCTATGAAAAGATCCCTCCTACATGTAACCACTGATTTCCTACATATTATTGTGCAATGAACCCCTCATGAAGAATAACTATTTCTCATGATCAAAAGCAAAACAAACTAAAGAACCTAACTAAAATAGTAGCCTGAGCCATATGCCCTTGAGAGAAAGAACAGAAATGTGAAGACTTCGTGGGTATGCCCAAGCACACATGTTTGTCACTTTTCTCTGTCTTGTGTCAATGTCCCTCATCCCTGTTAGTACCAGGTGGACTCCTAGTCATCTTTCAAGACCCAGCTAAATTATTATTGATTGCTTTCTCTGTGAAGCCTTCCCCCCAGAACTATAAACAGAATAATTAATCTCTTCCCAGTGAGAAACTTTCGTGTTTCCATCTACTACAGTGCTCACCTGTCTTCCCTACTGGTCAGTAAACTCCCACTTTATTTGTCATGTTGTACTTCTCTATGTGCTATAGGTTGCAAGCTATAGCATGCACAGTGCTTCATTAAACCATCTAGCTACAGCAGCAAACAGGCACCATGTTCAACAAATGTTGATGAAGTGACCAACTATGCCTTGGTTCTGTTTCCCCTGGTTGTGCTTCATCTCATTAGTTGGGCACCTCTTGCATTCTACTTCCAGTTTTCTTGGCTTACCTGTTTGACCCAATCCTTGCTGTGGCACCAGCTATGCCCAGGAATTACCTAGCAATCTTGTACCTCAGCTGTGTTCATATTTCTTACCTTTCTCCATCACAGCCCAATCCAGCCATCTCAACACATGTGCAAACCCAGACAGAAAAGCGAGCAAACAACCCATGGAACAACCCTTAACCATCAGAAGATGGGAGCTGTTGAAAAAATATGCCCCACTCGTTCATGTCTAAGGGGAAAATTTTTAAAGGTCCCCAAGTGGATTGTGCTCTAGTTGCCCTAAGCAGTAACCAGTTAATAATATACCCTTCAACTGGCTTTCACTCCTTCCCAGTTCCATTCTGCATAGCCACTACACTGTACACACCTAGAAATTACTTCCTAAAACACACAAGCCCTCATCTGGGGCTCTGACAAGACACAAATTTACAATGATTTTGATTGGAAAGTTCACAAAGGGAAAAACATCCATAAAGACTACTCTTCCTGCTATATAGAATTCTATATAGCAGAAAGAAAGAAGGAACTCATACCCTTTGCAATGGATGGAACTAGAGAGTATTATGCTTAGTGAAATAAGCCAGTCAGTGAAGGACAAATATCATATGATCTCACCTATTACAGGACAATAATGAACAAAACTAACAACAAACAAAACAGAACCAAATATATGAATACAGTGAATAGGCCTTCAGTGGTCAGAGGGGAAAGGGGTTGTGGGGAGGGGAGAGGCAGAGGCAAGGAAGGGGAGCAGCTTAGACAAGAACCTAGTATAAAGGAAACATGGACATGGACAACAGGTGGGATTGACTTTGGGGGGAATGGGTGGGTGGGGAGGGGGACAGAGGGGAGCAAAAAGGAGATGGATGTAATACAACAACAATTAAAAAAAAAAAAAAAAAAAGACTACTCTTCTAGCCTCAACAGGTCAGCTTGGAAACAAATCCCATTGTTAGGGTGATTATGAAAGGAGACAGCATCTAGCAGGCTCTTGTGGCTACAAAAGTACAAACTTATCAGTCCCAGAAGGGACAACAGTATCAATTTTGTAAGATGTTAGCCTGCAAGACCATCTTTTTCCAGGAAAGCCATCTCCTACATCTAACTTGGCATAGTATCCATAGCAAGATAAGTTAATCCTCTCTTCTAAACATAACCCACCTGTAGTTAGAGTTTGGTCCTTTTAGATGGTGGCTCTCGGTCACCTGGAGATCTGTGGGGCATTTGCAAGAGCCTGTTATAATTTATATAAGCACTGAACCTTGTCTGTGGAGAGAATAAAGATCTTATCATTTTTATATGGCTACCTACGTGTGTAGATGTGCTGTGATTAATGCAATAGAAATTCATTGAAAAATGTTACTGATTTTAGCCAGAATATATTTTCTCAGCTAATAATACATATTCTGTCATGAGAGTTATCTGCAAATTACTTTGGCATTATAAGGGGATGCCCATATTCCAAGAGTTTGACAACTTCCTGTTTTAAATGATGTTAACAAAAAATAATAATAGCTTTTATGTATTGAGTGCCTACATATATTATACTAAACCTCTCAATAATCCTGCAAGAAATTATTATTTGTATCATTTTAAAGGCAAGAAAACAGATTCAGAATGTATAAGAGACTTGCTTAAGGCCACAGAGATAGTAAATGACAAAGCTAAACAAAAAAACCCAGGTCTGTGAGACCTTATTGTCACTATCATTCATTCATTCATTCATTCCTTGAACAGGCATGTGGGGAGACAAAGCATGTGTTGTATACTTTGGATGAACATAGTCATTACCTAACCCCTGCTCCACCAAACATATTCTCCCAATTTAATTTAATTATTTTGTCTTTCTGTTCAGCTTAAGCAGGTTTAAAGTGCAACAGCATCTGACCTTCTCTCTTAACTTATTTTTGCAGCCCCTGAGACTCATCCTGCCTATTCTTTGTCAAGGATCTCTTGCTCTTTCATCATCTGTTTGTTCTCTGGCTTTGTGCTCAGCTACAAAAAAATAGATGAAGAAGAAAAAAATCCCAGTGACTTGAGTCTCTCCAGCCACCCCAATTTCTTCCTTTTACCTGGGAGGAGAGCTTAGCTCTATAGAAAGGAATCAAAAACAGGGCTCCATTATGCTTCCTTGAGGCACTAAGTGGAGACAAGAGATTTGCGGGTGGCTGTGTTTTCCAAATGTGTCCTTTTAGTTCCAAAACCAAGGAGGCATGTTTCCATCACCCATTCACACTCAGACAGCTAAGCCTGGGTAAGTCCTCCCTTAAAATGCCACCAGTGAACAAGCCCAGAAAACCCAGGCAGCCATCAACCCTGTCACTTACCAGAATGAGTGTCAGCCCAATACCTCAGTAAGACTGGACCACATCAGTTTTGATTTATTTGAAGTGTATGATTTTCCTACCACAATGGCCCAGGCTGTTCCCTGGCAGTGTCTCGTGATAAATGGCTACTCAGGAACAGAAAGAGTGGAAGGAAGTACCATTTCCAGGTCCATCAACAGATAGGATGTGGGTGAATACAGTGCTGAGACAGTCAACAGAACATCTCCAAGAAATATTTCCAGGGACACCTGGGATGTCACCATTTCAAGGGAAGCTCAGCACTGCAGTATCTGGATCTATTTTTTTTAAGATGTATTAATTTATTTAAAAATAACAATAATGCACCCAATACTTGTTAACGTAATTTTTTTCTTTTTCTGTTAATTTCTTGTTGTTGTATTGTAATTGTTTGATTTTTCCCCCATTGCTTCCCTCCACCCCACCCAATCCTGGATCTGGCTTTGACCAAGATTGCCCTCTCCTGAGTCCAAGGGATGCTAATCACAAAATATCCCTGGCCCAGCTCCAAAATGAACTATTAGATCTATTGAATGGAATTCTCATATCTTTAAGCAGTATGACAAATGTGTGTTAACCCACCAATTCAGGTCCTCATCTGAGGAATTCATCTTAATGCATGCAAAGATTTGGCACTAAAGCTATGATGATGATGATGACAAATCAAGCTTAGCACACTGGCCTATGGTCTTGGTGTATATTAACTGTTTATCTTCAGAACAACCCTTTCAGGTTAGTGCTATTATTGTTACCACTTTACAAACAAGAAAAACGCACATAAAGTAATTAAATAATTTCTCAAAATTACATAGCCAGGAAAAGACAGAAGTGAGGTTGTAGCCCTGGCAGTCTGGCGTCAGAGACTGCTCTCTTAAGCAACTGTGTTAAGCTTTAAGAAACCAGCCACCCTTGTGTATTCCATCTCTTAACTATGCAGAACTTTCAATCATCTGTCTTTCAGTCCTCAACAAAATTACCAAGGTACCTTTGAGAAGAAATATATCCTTAGGCAAAATAAAACCTAGTTTGTTTGTTTTTTTATTTTGTTTAATTACTCTGGCTTCCTGGCTTGTAATAGGCACCTTCTTGATGTATCTTCACAAGGTATAAAGGGAGATTATCTCTCTCTCATGTCTCTCCTTATAAGGGCACTAATCCTGTTCATCAGGGGTCCACCCTCATGACCTAGTTACTTTCTAAAGGCCCCATCTCCTAATATCATCATATTGGGGGTGAAGCCTTTAATATGCTAATTTTATAAGGATACAACATTAGGAGCATAGCACCAAGACCCAAAGAAGATAAGAAACGTATTCAAAGGCTATACAGACAATGAGTAGTAAAGCCAAAGTTCACATTTTTCGGACTCAAATCTTTTTCCTGCCATTTAATATTTTCAAAAGATTATAAGTATAAGCACCCTTAAAAAGTACCAATGCAATGAGATACCACCTCACTCCTGTCAGAATAGCCATCATTAACAAATCAAAAAAACAAATGCTGGAGAGGATGTGAAGAAAAGGAAAGCCTACTGCACTATTGGTGGGAATGCAGACTGGTGCAACCACTGTGGAAAACAGTATGGAAATTCCTCAAAACACAGAAAATAGAACTGTTCTGTGACCCAACAATTCCATTGCTAGGATTATACCTGAAGAATCCTGAAACACCAATTCAGAAGACTCTATGCATCCCTAAGTTCATAGCAGCACTATTTACAATAGCCAAGTGCTAGGAACAGCCTAAGTGCCCATCAGTGGATGAATGGATAAAAAAACTAACTATGGTATATTTACACAATGAAATACTATGCAGCAGAAAGGAAGAAGGAACTTTTACCTTTTGTAATTGCATGGTTGGAGCTGGAGAATATTATGCTTAATGAAATTAGCCAGGTAGCAAAAGACAAATACCATTTGATCTCACCCAATACAGGAAACTGATGAACAAAACAGACGAGCAGAATGGAACCAGACACATGGGAGAAAAAAGGAGCAGAATGACAACGCCAGTGGGGTGGGAGAAGGGGAGGGGGGAGAGAAGTGGAAGGGTTTAGTCTAGAAGTTAATGTGAAAAAACTATGGACATCAACAAGGTGGTCATTGACTCTAGGAGAGGAGATGGGGGTGTAGAGGCGAGCAATGGAGGGGAACATGAAACAATTAAAATTCAACAACTATACATTTAAAATAATATATATAAATAAAATATTAAAAAGCACCAATGCAAACCGAATTTAATATTTTGCCCCATTATCTTATAAAAACTAATAAATGCCTCTCCTCCAAGTACCTAAGCACTTCCATGAAGGACATGTCTAAAAAGGGATGATTTCTATCCCTTAGATACATCCTGTTTAAATAATCGAATAATCCCAATGAAAAGTAGTTCAAGATTTCAACCTTTGTATTCACTATGTCAATCTTCTCTTTACCACTATTAATAGTCACAGATATTGAGTTCTAGTGAATGCCCTATAATTTCTTTTCATAAGCAAGGATATAACCCCAAGGCAAATTCCTTCAGGACGTAAGAGCTGAAATGTTCGATTTTGTTGAGCTTTTCATCAAATGTTGTGGTAGCCAAGTGTTGGAGCACCTCACTGCTAACTGCTTTCATGATTCATGAACTATTTCTACTGTGCTTCAGCTCCTTCTCCATTCTCAGGATCTTGGTTGCCAGGCAAACATCCAATTGTGAACAATACTACCTTATAAATAGACTGTGCTGAGTGCAGAAAACCCACAGGTCTCTGGGCTAGCAGCAGGCTATAGGGGTGGGGGATTTGGGAGTCTGAGCCCTACTACATTGGGTCTCCAGTGGGACCTGGAAGGTATGAGTTCTGTTCTTCGGAACCCTGGCAGCTGTAGTAAATGCATTTTCACCGATCTTTTCAGTCTGCAATTGGCAGAAATCTAATTCCTTTTATGTTGTGTGGCTATGTCAATAGTGAAGCAAAACCAATCCTTCACTTGGGCATTAAACTACCATCCTTCTCAAATTTTTGATCTTTTCCCCTCTGAAAAGCTATCTTCCAAGTTCCCTTTATGCGTGCCCTTCTTCATCATACTTCCTTAGATAGCATTGTTCTTCTGACAGTGTCAAAACTGGCCCCAGAGAGCCCTAGAATGCTTGGAAATGTACTTCTTACGATTGCCTTGTCTTACTTTTGCTTCAATCAATAGACTAAGAACACAAGTTATTAAAGTGTGTTTTACTGACTTGATTTTAGGTTTTAAAAATGCAAACATGTCTTCTCTTTTTATGTGTGGAACTAGTGGAGATCCTGAAAATAATAAAGCCCAAAATGAAAAAGAAAAAAAAAAAAATGTCAACTAAATCCTCTTGTTCAGAGATTCCTCTGAAAAGAGCCAGTGAACCATACCGGGAAATACAAGCCATCGGGAGGTGTTTGCAGAGTTTTCCTGGAGGTGGAGGCCCTTCTCTTCTGGAATCTGAACTGTCACCCACACATGCAGCCTGGCTGACTTTTGAAACGCAGGATACCGGGTCATTTGGTATTCCACAAAGGCAGTGCCTGTGTTGGGGGGCCATGGAGGGCTGGCAACTCGGGGGTCTGCAGGGCTTTCACTCTCTCCAGATTGCCCTGCCTCCCAGCAGGAGCTGACCCAGGCCTGGAAAAGGTTAACTGGCACAAACAGCCGTCATTTGTGACGAGTGGGAAAGCCCCATGTGTTGCCCCAGCTTCTCATTATGAAGCGTGAGGGGTGGTTTTTCTCTGTTGTTCCGACAGTTGGCACAAGGTAAGTACCCAGCATGCTTCTGCTTTAGGAACGGGAAAGGCCTGTCTCCAGGCAAGTGTGCAGAAGGCAGAAAAGGAAGCCGTAGGAAACCTTCCTGTTTCTGCACTGGGGAGGTGAGGGGAAAAGCGGGCAGGGAGAGAAGTTGGGGTGGGGTGGGGGTAGGAGCAGAATAGCTCTTCAGTGTGTGCTGAATAAATGCGTTCACCTCGACCTAATCAGTTCAAATGCTCTATTTTCAGACCCCATCTGCTTATCTCAAGGGCAGTTTGGGGGACCAGCTCCCGTCCTATTGTGAGTCCATCATTTTGCAAATCTATTCCCATCAGAGCTCTCATTATAACAGATGTCAGCAGAGGAATCTGAGCTGTCGGGGAACCACCAACCATGAAAAGGAGGGGCAGAGGCAACAAGCTATGCAAACAAAACCATGGCCCCCACCACAAACGTAAACAGGCATGTTTGCCACAATATTTTCCCACATTGCCAAACAATTCCAGGGGTCTTCTTTCCAAAAGAAAACGGGGTGGGGGGGGGGGATCACTGTCAGGGGGAAGCGGCAGAACCCTTCAAGTTCCACTCTTCCAAGTTGAAAGATTTGTGACCTATTCCTAAAATTGACTTTCTCTCCAACAAAAATGAACAAATGTCTATTCCTTACAAGAGAGCTTCTTATTATCATTAAAAAATGGGGCACTGGCTTTTAGACTGGACAACAATGAAAAGAGTTACAATTCTCTTCCTCCTCCTCCTCCCCCTGCCACCTCTTCTTCTCCTCCTTCTCCTTCTCCTTCTCCTTCTTTCTATTCTTTTCTTCCTTAAATAAGCCCTGCTTCATCCTCCTTGTGAGCAACATGGGACCGAAAATTTTGCACCTGGTAGCAAGGACAGAATAATTTCTTGCCAGCCCGGCCCTGTGGTTAGAACATAAGGCTAACCCACAAGGGTGATCTGGAATCATAGGACATGGTCAAGGTCTGCTCACCATGGGTGCAGTTGGTCTAAATTGGGGTCTCTCTTGTCATAGGAAAGCAGAGAGTTAGGTTTTAGAACTGGAGAAAGTGGGAACAGTGGACTTTCTCCCAGCTCATGATTTTAATGGTTTGAGTGGCAAGTCCTTCTTACCGTATTTTAGGTAAAAGAACATTAGCCTGAGAACTGTTAACAGTTAGCATTTATCAAAACATTAATTCCTGGAACCTGAGAGGCATCCCTGAACCCCCACCCAATATTAAAGCCCATCAGTAATTTTGTTTGGAGATTAAAGACCTAGGCGTACCTGCAAAGAGGACCTTCCCTTTTTTGTTGAAAAGAAGATAAATCTCTAAAAGAGCATGCTGGTTCTTTCAAAGTTTTTGTTGTAACCTCAACTTTTAAGAGCTGCATTATGAGGCATTACAGGATTAAAGACTTGGGTTGTAATCTTTGGTTGTTTAGTTTTTCTACTCTTCAGACCAGACAATTAGAGCAGACTCCAGTGTGTTCACCTGTGAAGTGTTACCCACATGTCCCATAAACACACCTTAAACAAGAGTCAGATGGGTGCTAGACTTATTGGATGATCACTTCATAAATTACATAATCCCTCATCATTAATCATCTAAAGCTTGTAAAATATTGTATGTCAACTGTAATTGAAAAAAAATTAAATACATAAAAAAATATTTTAAATGTAAAAGGAATCCCTTTCTGATGTATCCTGCTCTACACACCACAGAAACTCACTTAGTTTTCATGACAACATGGCACCTAAATTTTCGTTATTCCCATTTTATAGTTGAGGAAATTGAGGCCCTCAACAAGTTACAATTTAAAGCTGCATATTCCAACCCTAACACCAGAGTCTTTCCACCCTATGAATAAAAAGTCCCAGTGATTTTCACACTCATCTGCATCGTAGATTTCCATACAACCACAAAAAAAGAACATGAAAGAGCAGAGTATTTATTAAGATGAGAAAATGTTTCTAATATCTAAAGTGGGAAAATGCCAGATAGCAAAAGTGTTTATAGTGCGATAATAATTTGTGTTATAAATGAATTTATGGACATGCCTAGATCAAAAATAGTTACACAAAGAATCAGTGTGATTGTCAATGTTGACAACTTTACTTTGTCTGTGCTTATTTTGTATTGAAAACATTTTATGCAATAATTTTGTAAAATAGTATTTTATCCATCAGAAAAATAAAATATTTGATTGGCAGTACTTATTACAAACAATGTTCTAAATGAAAGAAAATTTAATAAGAAAGGAAAACAGCTCTATATATTTTGTTTAATTCTCTATGAACTCCTGACACAGTGACATGGAATGTTCTTGACTCTCAGATCTCCAGCCTCTACGGCAAAATCAAACATTGTCATCTGCCGTTTGAATGATATGCTTATTAAATTATCATTAGGCTGTGTGACCTACTAACTGTGACTGCCATCACCATTACTGTAGTATCTAGGCTTGCCAGCCTCCTCTAACAACGGGGTGAGACACAGCATTGACTCTTCAAAGAGGTCACATCAAACCCCTCCTGCCCCACAGGCAAGGTGAAGTGCAGATCACAGGGACAACGGGGAATTGTGTGTCTGCTGGCATGACTGGAATCGCTGCCAATCAAACAAAAGCTCAGCCTTCAGTTCAGCCCTTGACAGGATGTGATTCCTTTCAGACTGACTCGGTCAACACAGTGAGCTCCTGGATATTTTCTGGCTGCGTTTCATAACATAATGATGTAAATGAATATTTAGCCTCGAAGATTAACTTGGAGCAACAATGCTGGTTATGTCCTCTAACTCAGTAATTACTGGACTGATTGAATACTGCAGCGATTTATCATTGCTGAAAACAGCAAATGCATTTTGAGGAACTTGAATTTTTTTTAATTGCCCCTTCAGATTTCTAGTCAGGAATTTATTCTGACAGTATAGAGTTTAATATTCATAATATCCCAGAAGACCCTTGGCTAATCTGATGTTCACCAGTTCAGTGTCTTCTGCAGCTGCTGTAGCTTACATTGTTGTTCTTTTCCTGTCCTTTTGGTCCTCAAGGATTTTAGTTAAGAAACCCTCTCTCCCTGGTCCCCATTTTTTATTTTTTTTAAATCTCCTGAATGACCTCAGGGCCTAGGTAAAGAATAAAACTATGGTGCCAGGCATGATATAACAAACCAAAGCACACCATTGGAAACTACTTTTTAGAAACAGCATTGCTGAGGTGATGTTTACAGCACATAGTTTAGGTTGAAAATGTGAAACTGATGTTTTATTGGGCCAAAGGTTCAAAGGTCAGCCATTTGATTTTTTGTTGTTGTTGTTGTTCACACAGTCCTGGTCCAGCTAAAAACTTTTAAATCATAGGATCAGACCACTGAAAATACAGAACATGGGTTCATATTCTATTATCCGCCTTCTCAATGAATGATAACCCTCCAACATTGGCACTTAATGGACAGAAAGATGCTCTGTATGGAGTTGCTGCATAGGTCTGACTGCCAGCCCAGCACTCACTCATAGTGTGTTCATAGACCAGCCTTCATTTCTCCAAACCTTGGTTCCCTCGTTGGCAAAATGGAGCTGATATAGTACCTATTTCCCAGGGCCACTATATAAATTAAATGAAATATGTAAGTGCCTAGCCCCATACCTGGGCAAATAATGAGTACTCAGTGAACTTAATTCTTTAATCCAATCAACAAAATGTATTAAGGGTCCACCCTCAGCCCCTCCAATGGTTTTTGTGAACTTCCAATTCCCTCACTGCTTGAAATACATAAAGTGGTTTCTGTTGTCCTGACCCAAACCTGCTGATACAAAAATGGGAGAAGCAAGAAAGAGCAGGACCGTTTGTGGAACTGAAGACGTGGAGGTAATGGAGATGAGGATGGGAGTCAGAGTTTGAGAGAAGAAATGAGCCTTAAAGAGGTGAAGGAATCCTTCCTTAATTACATCAGAAGAGAAGAAACCAAGTATGAATATTAATAAACCAAAGTACATCCCTGGTTTTTTTTCCTCTCAGAAGCAATAATAATAATTGTTAACATTTATTGAGCCCTAACACAAGTCAACAATCTAAAGATTTCAAATGCATTAGCTCTTTTAATGGTCACCATAATGTGACAAAATAAGCAAAATTATCATTACATTTGTATCACAAAGAAAGGAACTGAGGGACCGAGAGTTTGAGTGCAAAGCAAGAATTTTAACTTGGGCAATCCATTTCCAAATAAAAATAGATATACATATACGTCTAGGTATAGGTACCCGGCTTCACAGAATTGGATTAATATGATCCTTGGTTCTTATTTACCTGTTATTTTAATAAGGAAAAACCACCCCTCTACCCACCATCCAATATAAGAGGAAGAACATTGACAAGTTTCATTTACCTGTGTGCTTCCTCAATTCCGTTCCCATGGCTCTCCCCACCTGAAATGATCATTTTACTGAATCTTGTCTTCATCATACCTTTATTAAATACACTTAGTATATGTGTGTGTACATGCATATTAAAGTTAATTTTTGTTAATTTGAATAAAAGTTGACAGGCTAAATCTGAGACTTAAGTTTTTTATTTCATACTTTATTAAACATCAGATTATGTCTATTATTTGCATTTGTAATTTTTTCATATTATTATTGGCACGTTTGTCTACTTGATCTATCATGTACTGAGAAAAGTGTATTAAAATCTCCCTGGTATGATGTGGCATTTGTCACTTTTTCCATGTGGTTAATTTAGGTTTTATGCATTTTAAGGGTGTGTTGCTAGGCATGTACATAGTTAGAATTTTTACATCTTCCTTATGAACTGAACCATTTCTCATGTATAATAATAGCAACTTTCATTATTATTCATGTGCTCTTTACCTTATAATTTAAAGTTACTAATATTTTTTCTTTTAAAGATTTTATTTATTATTTTTAGAGAGATGCATAGGGAGAGAGGCAGAGAGGGAGAGAAACATCAATGTGTGGTTGCCTTTCACCTGCCTCCAGCTACGGACCTGGCTGGAGACCTGGCTGGAGACCTGACTGGAGACCTGGCTTGCAACCTGGTTATGTGCCCTGGTTGGGAATCGAACCAGAGAACTTTGGGTTTGCAGCCTGGCACCTATCCACTTGAGCCACCAACCAGGGCTTAAAGTTACTAACATTAATACA
Organism: Noctilio leporinus; assembly: GCA_004026585.1. Classification (NCBI taxonomy): domain Eukaryota; kingdom Metazoa; phylum Chordata; class Mammalia; order Chiroptera; family Noctilionidae; genus Noctilio; species Noctilio leporinus. The sequence continues at coordinate 86,473 of PVIW01005036.1, forward strand.
CAAGTTTTTTTTTAAGATTAGTATTTGCCCACTATCTAATTTTCTATACTTTTAACTTTTCTGTTTTAAATGTTTTAAAACAGAATGCTAATGTTTTAAATGTGTCTCTTTTAAATTGCATATAGCATATATTTTTAAACCCAGTGTGACCATCTTTGTCTCCTAACTAAAACATTTACTATTTAATTTTTTGCAATGACAAATGCATTTGGCTTTACTTCCATCACCTTATTTTGTACTTACTGTTTGTGTCACATTTTGTGTTTATATTTTCTCCTTTCTTGCCTTCTTTTGGATTGAATTTTTTCTTATTCCATTGTTTTATTCTATCAATTTGGAATTCATAATCACACTTCTGTTATTACCTTGATTCCCATATAAATTATAGCATGCATCTTTAAGTTATTAAGGTCTAAAATTAATCATATATTTATCTCTTCCCATGGCCATACAAAGGCCTTAAAATACTTTAATCAGCCACTTTTCAATTGGCATGCTGTTACAGAATTCCGTGTACTGAATTCTGTCTTTGCTTATCATAATAAATGTTTGATACAATAGATGCTTATTTTAGATTTATCTGTACACTTATATTTTTTCACTAATCATTCCTTCATGCATCTAAGAGCATTCCATCTGGAGACACTTTTATGGTAAGAGTCTGTTGGTAACAAACTATTTCAGGTTATAGTTTTCCTTATAATGCCTTTATTTTACTTTATTAGACTTTTTGCTGAATAATTTTAGATTGACAGTTATTTTCTCTGCACAATCACAAAATTTATTTTATTCTGGCTTTCATTGTTGATATTCAGAAGTCAGTTCTATTCAATTGGCATTATTTTATAAATAGTCTGTTTTTCTCAGGCTCCTTTTAAGATAGTATTCTCTGTTGAGGATTATAAACTTTATAGTTTCAAAGTATGTATTTTTTCAAATTTATGAATACTTGATTGGAATCAATTATGTTCTGAAACATGAGGACTGGTATTGGCCTTGGCCTTGGAAAATCATTAGCCATTAAGTCTTCAAACATTCCCTCTACCTCATATATCTCTTCTCTTCTTCTGAAATTCCAAATATTAAATCACCTCATTCTATCCTTATGTTTCTTAACCTTTCCTGAACATTTTTCTTTATTTATGCTTCATTCTGGATATTTTCTTCAGACTACTCTCAAGCCATCAATTCTCTCTTTTACTATGTCTAATTTGCCATTAAAAATCCATTCATTGATTAGTTTTCTCTTTCTATATAGCAGCAAGTTTCAAGGCAGACAATTTTCACTACTGTTCCTGCTTAAGAGGACTGGCAGCTTTATTTTTAGTTTATGCTTACATACTTAGCCTGTATGAGTTTGTGAGTCCTTGGTACATTTGGGGTCTCCTTTATATTTCCAACTATGGGTGGGATCTAGTTTTACTCCTTTTTCCATATATAAGAGGCCATTAAAACAAAAATTCAGGTTCTTTGAGGTTTCAGCAAATGTCAGAATAAAAAGATCTTTAGCAATCTGTTTACCTCTTTGATTCTCTTTCCTTCTAACAGCTCACTAATGCATTTTAGAGTTCTAAAAAATTTTATCCTGCATTTGAGGATTTAACTAAGAGGCTAAGTCAGAGTATCTTACCTATCATTCTTCCAGAAATAGAAAACTGATTTGTTTTAAATCAGGAATAAAAACAGACACCAAATCCAGCACACATCTCAGGTTTTTTGGGAGTAATTCAAGGAGATGTTGGATACCATTAATATTTGAAAAGCAAGTCTCAAATAAATATATATAGTATAACACATTTTTGTAAAAATGAACATTTGAAAAACTTTACAATTTTAAATATATACTGGTATATGTATGTGAGCATAGAGAAAATGTAAAGGGCTACATACTAAACTTAGTTACTTCAGAATATCTAGGACAGATTATGAGAAAATAAGGGGGAAATTCTATAAAACATGAAAATATTCAAGTTAATAAAGTGCACAGCAAAATATTCTTCCAGATATGTAAAACATTTAATAAGTCTATGGACCAGGACTAAAAGGTCATATGCACAAATGTTGATGGTTTAGATGTTACCTTGCCCAATTATAAAATGATTAACAGATAATCTTGCACATATCCTCTAAATTGCCACTTAATTGCCACGTAATCTTGAATTATGACAGACTCACAGTCATCTCTTCTCTTTCCCAGACAGTTCTGAACAACTTCTGCTTTCTCCATACGTGTATTTCCCATCATCCACCATACCTATCTTGGCCTGCTTGTAACCTTAGAATTCTTTCATCTATTTACAATTTTTCCTTGATTCTTAGACCCAAATCTCCATATTGATGACACTTCACTATTGCTTAGATTCTTTATCTGGGTAGGGTACCTCTACTACAGAAGTAAGAACAACTAGTACTGCTTGAGCACTTACTTTGTGTCCGGCACTAAAGGGTACTTGCTGTGTGTTATTTTGTTCGTATGTACAACAACCCTGTGAGAAGAGGTTCAAAGGCTGAAGCATCCTAGTGAAATGTAATTGTGAGGAAGATCAGAGATGGCATCCTGAGTGCCTGACTATAAAGCCAAGTCCTGAAGAATGGGGAAGAGTTAAACTGGTGACTACAGACCCAAGGAATTAAATCCAGGAAACTCAGCATGCAATAACTCAATACAAACCTTTCAGTTAGCAAAGGAATCTACATCTATTTAGATCTTTTTACAGATTTGCCTTTCAAGAAGAGCCGATATCTGGAGTTCCAATGAGCTTAAGACTCTGGCCCAAACAGCCTTGTTACTGCTTCCTCCAGTAAGACCCCTGACACATCTTCCCTAAGGGGATAATAGGGTCAATTCTATTTTTAAATTATCATAATTGTCCTGGTTGCTTTTAGGTTTTATTTTTGTTTTTGTCTTGTAATTCCGTTGTTTAGTCAAAGGGTTCAACAAAATTAATGCTTGGGAGAAAGGATGTTTCCTGGGGATCTTAACAGCCATGAGAGGATGGGAAAAATAGAACAGCCACCCGATGGTGACATGGAACAAAATGATGAGGTGTTTTGAAGGAGGTCATTGGAGGCTAAGTGGAGAACATTGAAGTTTGGAGCTGCTATGACTTCCTAATTTATCACCTAGATTTTCTGTGTTGTCAATGCGTAGCAGCCACCAGTCACAGATGGTTATTTAAATTTAAACTCAGTAAAGTTAAAGATTAAATTCCTCCTTACTAGCCATATTTCAAGTGCTCAATAGATGTTGGTAGCTAGCAGCTAGTGCATCAAATAGCTCAGATACAGAAATTTTCAGTTGTAAAAAGTTCTACTAGAGTGAACTAAGAACTGTAGTTCAGGAGGGGAAGCCTTCTCTGGTGTCAAGCACAATTTTCAATGTAGGTCATGTCTGTCTAAGTTAAGTGTCCTCAGTGAAATTTCTGTCCCCTTCAACAAACATTTATTAACACCCTCTAGATGCAAGATACTGAACCAGCCACTGGGGATGAGGGGAACAGAAAAATAAATTAGACCTCGCCTTCATGTTTATAACCTAGAGAGGAAGAAAATAGGTGACCCACTTCAGGAACTGCAAGAACTGAGGAAACGTTTCCTTACACCAAATTTCTTCCAAGGCTGGAACTGTAAAGGGTTCTTGTTCCAAATTCTCTAATTTTTGTGTTCCAAGTGAAGGTTTCTAGAACTTTGGGGACAATGGAATATTTGTATGTATGACAACATAGGTCTCCAACAGAGAACCCAAGAACTGGAATTCTTGCCGAGCTTTCTCTCCTGTGCCATTTTCAGGGTAAAATGGAGCCCGCTAGGTTGGCCTCACATGGTTCAGGGGTTCAAAGTTGTGTGAAATGGTATCCACACATTCCCCCAAAGAAGGAACGTAAATAGGCCTGTCTTGGCTATTTCCTCGTTTGTAAAGTGAGCAAGTTGGGCTACAGGATAATCCTTTGCAGTCTCAAAAAGATCATGTTCGAACAACGTACTTTTTTAATCTGAAAATATGAGGAAGAAGTAAGGATTGACGACTGAGGATGGACAACAGGCCCCCCGCCTGGGCGCTGTGTCTGGGGGTCTGTGGTCACGAAAAGCGCTGAGAACCCTTGAGGGAGGAGCAAGAGCTCCACTGTGTGGACGGACTACAGCCCTTCACCTTGACCATGTGGTACGACAGTTGGGAGTCTTGTTAGCAGATGTCTGTGTTATACAAAATAGACAATCAATTCTCCCAAATTGGACGAGCAGCTTAAAAACTTCTGTCAAATAAAAAGCAGACTGCAAAGAATGTAGCTAGAGGTAAACCACGTGGAATTGCCAGCATTTGCTCAGCCTTACATAAGAAAAACAGCAATTTAATACGGTTCAAACTACCGTTTGCCAACAGCAAGGAAGGGGCGCCACTCCTGGTACCAGCCAATCAACTGCATTACAAGGCAACAACAATGACCGTCGAGTGAGACTTGACAGAAGTGAGCCCAAAGAAGGTGAAACTATCGATATCATTTGCAGTATGGATACGTATATCCACTAAACTTAACTGTGACCCTCACTGTAAGTACATCACACTGCCTTAAAATATTAGCTAGTGATAGAATGAAACCATCGAAGTGACTTATTTACTTTATCTTTACATCATCTTTTAATCCTATTTGCTGCTGTGCTTTACAATGTACCTATGTTAATACTGTGGTCCCAAACGGGGGTAGAGAGACAAAACCAGGTGTAGGTGACAATTCCATCATCAACCAGAGCGCCTTAGCAGTAACTCGGATTGGATGGTTTATGTTCTACCGCCACCTCGTGGCGAGGATGCTAAAAGCACACCTTTGGGAACAAGAGAGCGGAATGGTTCGCACCAGTCCACTCCAAACTTCTGAGGATCCTAGTGCCCAGAGGATAGAATCTGAGTTTTCCTGCCTGTCAACTACCACAGCATCTTGATGACTCAAATAAGTGTCACATCAGGGTTCTACCACTTTAGCAGGCTACCTCACTTCTTTGGACGCCTGTTTGGATTCCCAGAACTTTCAAGCTGTGCGTCTTTTTCTATTAAAATTATCTTGACAAAGAAGGGGAGGAGTTTAGTCAAGGAACTAGCATGGAAGAACCATGGACATGGACAAAAAGTGAGATTGACTTGGGATGGGGAGTGGGTGGGTTGGGAAGGGGACTCAGGGGAGGAAAAAGGGGATGGATGTAATACAATAATAATTAAATTAAATTAATTTATTTTAATTAAAAAAATTATCTTGAAAGTTCTACCTCACATCACAAAATAGTCTCCCAATGTTAGTAGGGTATTCCAGAATTCCAATAGACTATTAATATATTTTAACTATTTTTATATTATTACACATTCACTCCTTCTTTCTATTATAAGTAAACCTTGTATAAACATGTTTGCATGCTTACGGGGTCAAAGTTTATTTACTTAAGACTTTGATACAGATCTATATTGATGAATTATATTCCAACAAGACCATTACAATTTACATTTCTGCTGAGGGCAGATTTATACAACTTTATTACACCTTTGCTAAAATAATTATTATTTTTAAAACTATGCCTAAAATTACACAGTTGGAAAATTATGTCTCCTTTATCTTATTTGTATTTCTTTAACAGATAGTAAAGGTAAATTTTGGTGCTATTATAAAATAATCTAGCAAATAACATGGAATTATATTTGCAAATTGTTCTTTGCCTGTTACTTTTATTAGTGTTGGTGTTTTCTAATTAAGATCATATTAACTTATATGTTATAGATATGAACTTTTGTTATAGTTGTTCAATTTTTCTCTTAACCTTTACAATCACCTACAGTTTTCTTAATATTTTATCTCTTTTATTCCTAGAAATCTATTTTCTAGAATTACTTAAATATTTATCTACATTTCTTTGTTTCACTTGTGATTTTATTTTTTGTATTCAAATTTTCACATCTAAGCACTTACTATGGTATTAGATGAGCTGCTATCACTGCATTTTTTCTTTTTTATGAATAGCTTCTCTTCTCAAGAATTTAAGAATCAGTCCCTTGATTATCTTTATTATTTTGAGACTGAAACTACACTATTGGTTTTCTCAACCTCAAGCTTGCAGACAGTAGACTGTGAGACTTTCAGTCTTTATAATCGTGAGCCAATCCCTCATCATAAGTCTTCTATCTACATAACTCCTATTAGTTCTGTCTCTGGGGAGCCCTGACTAACAGAGCAGAGAAGAACGAGAAATAAGTCATCACCATCACCAGAAGTGTGATTATTACAGTCGTGGTACAAGAGAAGGTACTTGTTACAAGAGAAGGGTGAGAAGATGCCTCTTTAGGGATCAAGGGAGACCTGGGAAGGCTTCATAGACGAGATAAAGCCCAAGGTAGAAACATTAGGCATTCAATACAAATACTGGCTCCATTTACACCCACAAAAATGTGGCAGGTAAGTACCTGGGTCTAATTCAGCGTTCTCCAGCTCAGCACTATTGACATTTGGGGGCTGGATAATTATCTTTTGAAGGTACTGTGGGGTATTTAGCAACATCATGGTCTCTGCCCACTAGATGTTAGTAGTGCCTGCTTCACCCACAGCTGTGACAACCCAAAATGTCTTCAGACTTGTCCAAAAGTCCCCTAAGGGGGCACAGATCACCCCTGGGTGAGATCTACTGGTATAATCTTATCTCTTCTTTTTGATAGCAAAAATGGAAGTTAGGGTGATTTAAGAAGACAGAGGATTCTGGGGTTCATTATCCAACCTCCCCTGGAAATGGTATAAGTAGTACTACAACCCTTCAACCAAAGAAAAAGCTTCCTGGAGCAGCAGTCTACAAAGAATTGTAGCCTCTCTAAGGTTCAGTCTTCAGTTGCAAATGGGGATATTTAAACCTTCCTGGATTCCTATTGTCAAGAACATTTACAAGCATTCAAAAATTATACCTCATTATTGCTTTGTTATTTCTGCCAAGCTATGAACCTATCAACACTAACATCTCATGGGCCTTAGTCATAATGAATATCAGGGTAAGAACTCAGAAAAAATCATGTGTATTAGTTGGGGTTTGCCAGAGGGCCAGAACCAATAGAATATAAAAAGATATAGAGAAAGATGTATTATGAGGTTGAGAAGTCCCACAGTCTGCAAACTGGAAGGCCAGAGAAGCCAATGGTATGAATCCCAGTCTAACTGAGGCCCCAGCAGCATCGGTGTTCCAGGGCAAGAGAAAAAGGATGTCCCCAGACAAGTAGGGACTGAATTTGCCCTTCCTCCACCTTTTTATTCTATTCAGGCCCTCAACAGTTTGGATGAGGCCCACTTGTATTGGTGATGGTGGTCTTCTTTAAGCAGTTTATGGATTCAAATGCTGATCTCTTCCAGAACTCTCTCTCTCTCTCTGTCTCTGTCTCACTGTCTCTCTGTCTCTCTCTGTCTCTCTCTCTCTCTCTCTCTCTCTCTCTCTCTCACACACACACACATACACACACACACACACATACACACACATGTTTTACCAGCCATCTGGGCATCCCTTAGCCCAATCATAAAATTAACCATCACACCATCCTCCAAGAGGTTAGGCTGCTTCTATCTGAAGTCTATCTTTTGGAGCAATAGGTCTGAAGAAGCACAGAGAAATAGCCTGAGTTAACCCAGTCATGGAGAGGGTTTAAACCAATTAGGGTCTATAGTGAGTTGAATGGCTACCTCCCAAAACATGTGTCCATGGCGGGAACCTATGTCCAATAAGCAATGAACCACCAGTAAGTTCACCTCTGGGGCCCCTGCTTCAAGGTCAATCTGATTCTGGATCAGCCCCAAGAGAATAAATCTGGGACTAATGCCAGACAGTTTCTGGTCCCCTGCCCATTACCATAGTATAGATAATATAGCCAATTACAGTCTATTCTAGAAAAGACCTGAAATTGTCTTAGAGGTTCCAATTACACTAAGAACAAGCCTGACATTTAAGAGCTGGGACAGAAATGCAATTCCCTGGACCCATGTCAGTTTTCACAGTATAACAAATAACCATAAAAACCTCATTGTCATACAATAGGCATTTACTGCTCACACTTCAGAGTTCAGCTGAGGTTTGGCCTGGGATCTGTTCCATCTCCTTTCAGCTCAAACACGTATCTGGAAGTCTGCTTCCAGTCAGCTGGTCTAGACTGGCTTACACTGAGGCTACTGAGGGGACTCGGCTCTGCTCCACTTATCTCTCATCCCCCAACAGATGAGCCCTTGTATGTCCTCATGGCTACAGCACAGGGTCAGGGGTTCAAGTCCCAGTTTCCCAAGGCCATTTCAGGCCTCTGCTTGCATGCACCTGCTAACATTCCCTTGACCAAAGCAAATTACATGCTAGAACCAGCATGAAGCAGGGAGATTCACTACAAAGTCACATGGAAAATGGCAGAAATGTGAGGAGAGACAGAGAACAGGGACCAGGCTTCCACCTCATAACATGTGCTTCTGTACAGTAACGCCTCCAAAATCCATCCCATGACATTCAATCTCTGGGTTCTGATGTCATATACAATTTGCTTAACATACGAAAACAGGCCCTCTCACATTTTTCAAAATTTCTTAGTCCTGTCACATGGGTGTCACATTCTGTTTGTCCCAGACACTTATGTGTGTACTTTTTACATGAATCACAAGCTAGAAAAACACAAAATGGGGTGCTGCGAGAGGAAACCACATGAGGCAGGAAAAGTCTTCAGTGCATACGATGACCTTTCCCCCTTCCAAGTCATCACCTTGGATAACACCTCTTCCTGACTTCCCCTCAATCCTCCTTCTCATTTTATCAAGGCTGTGTAATAGGAAAAGGACAGGTTTTGAGTCAAGCAGTCCTAGGTTAGCTTCTCAGCTGATTCACGTAAAAGCCTCACTTCCTTGGGACAAGTTATGGCACATCTCTGAGTGTCAGCTTCCTTACGTGCAAAGCCAGGAGATGTTCTATTTGGAAGACAGTTGTGGATGTTAAATGAGACAGATGTACAGAAATAGTCCAGCATATACTGCAAACGTTGGATCCTTTCTGTCCATTCCTTCTGCTTGCCACAAGGAGGGGCTAGGAAAGAAGATTTTAACATAAGAGGGGTAGATCTCTAAGAACAATTTCATTTGCCAGCGATAGAGAACAGGAGTTGAAGCAGCTTAAGCAAAAAAATTATTCTGGGCTCAATGAACTGAAAAACTAGGCATAGAGCTTGTTAAAAAACCTTCTTGTTAAGGTACAGTATGATTGCCACCCATTCTCTCCTCTTAATGTGGTGTTTCCACATTGGTTTCTTTCAGGCACGATTCCCTTCAAAGTGGCCTCAGGACTCACTCCATAGTCACAGTTCTTGGTGGGAATCCTGTCACCCAAAACACATAGGCTCAGAATAACAGGAAAGACCTGGTTCTCTAGGGCCAGGGTTGCCAAATAACATATAAGACACCCAGTTAAATTTAAATTTCAGGTAAACAACAGCTTTCAATATATAAGTATGTCCAAAAATATCACTTGGGACATACTTACACTAAAGACTTATTTGTTCTTTACCTGAAATTTAAATTTAACTGGATGTCCTGTATTTTTATTGGCTAAATCTTAATAAAAGGAAAAAGAATGCATAATGAGTGACAAAAAAGAGGAGGAAGGAAGGAAGGAAGATGGGGAAGGAAGGAAGGAAGGAAGAACAGGTCCATTACAAAGGGAAATGGGTTTTAGTTCTATTTCATAGCCCACTTCAACCCCAAGATTTATGGCCGTTTTCAATCCACAGATTTTGCTAGGTACAGGAAGAAATATACTTTTTCTCTCTCTCTCATTCTGAGTTCTCTGTAGCAATACTTAAAACTAATAAAGATGTTTCCTAAGTTATTTAGTCAGCCGAAAAGACCAATTCATGGCGACACAGTTCTTTGAGACAGAACTGAGTCTGAAGTTCAGATTTTCTGAAACCAAATCATAATTTTCAGCATTTCTCCGATAACCTTTGGCATAGCATCTGGGGAGTGGGGGGTGGGAGTCACTTGGTGTTGACTGGGTAGCACTTTAAACTGAGTTGAGAGAGAAATTGCTCTCTTTCCTCATCACGCCAAATGCAAGCTCCACCAGAAACACTAGAGGCATTCACAAAACGATTTGCTCAAGTGGAGGCCAGGGAATTCTTCAAAACACCTGCATGACCCAGTGCAACCCTAATGTGCAAAAACCAGCAGGATTTAAGCTCTCAACTTCATGCTCAGCATCCGTGCTGACCACAGCCCTGGCAGGCCGACCCTGCTCCTGTCCTAACAGCTTCCTTTTGTCGACCACAACTGCGCCAGCTGAGCAATGGTTCTGAGTCACACAACAAAAAGATGCAACAAGAGGCCACTTGCAAGATCCATCTATGGGTAAGACCACCCCTTCCCAGGGAAGTGGAGCAGCTGCCAGGTGTTGATGACAGGGCCACACTACAGGCTGCAGCAGCAGCCTGTGCCCCCTGCCCAATGCCAGCCCTGCTCGCACAACAAGGACCTGGCTCCGTCCTGCAGAAGACATTCCTTCGCAGAGCAGCTGCACTTCTAACACGCTCCATTGTCCTGTTGGTTTAATGAGGTCTCTTGGGCACTGTGTTTAGAATAAGTCATCAATGCACAAGCACCGGAGACACAACCATCTTAGGTTCTGCCTTCTGAGAAGCTGGCATCATTAAAGGAAATTGTTTACATTTTAGAATAAAATAAAACCATAGTAAAAACAAAATTTTAACCCTCAGAACTGTCTGGAATTTATTCATTCTTCTCTAGCACGAACAAGTTGGTACAGCAGAGTGGTTAGAGCATAAGATTTGGAGGCATGGACAAGTCCCACATCCATACTTGCTAGCAGCAACAGGCTCATGAATTACTTTCAAGAACCTAATTTTCTCAGCTGTAAAATGAAGATAAAAATCATACCTCCTTCAAAGGGCCACTGAGAGGCTGAGTGAGATAATACACAAACGATACTTAGCCTGACATCTGGTATCTTGTAGGAGCTCAATAAATATTAGGTATTATTTATTTTACCAAAATATCCACACATAATACTGGGAAACAGTAGCCAAAAATAATTATGTGTGTTCATATATATATATATGAAAATGAGTTACTTTTGGAAAGTGATCATAAGCAGTGATTAGCACATGTTAAGTGCTATATAACTGTCAGCTATTATTGTTGTTGATCATATTATTGTTATCATTGTTGTGGAACAAGAAACAGACTAGAGAATAGAACCTTTGAAACCAGAACTCAACTGATGTGACCAATCAATTAACTAATGTGTTTCTCTGATCTGTAATTTGGGAAGAAGAAGGAAGATGAAATATTATAAGGGATGGAGATGGACTCTGGTTAGAATTAAGTTAGAGTGAGAGGGTCAATGAACCAGGACCCACAGGCAAATCCAGGTTTTTTTGTAAATAAAGCTTTTTGAAGCACAACCCCACTCATTAGTTTATATTATCCATAGCTGTCTTTACATTACAGTTGTAGTTTTGAGAGTTGCCAAAGAGATCATATGGCCTATGAGGCCTAAAATACTATTTACACACTAGCCCTTTCCAGAGAAAGTTTGCTGGCCTCTAAGCTAGACGTGGAATAGACCTAGAATAGCATTTGGCACATAGTAGGTCATCAGTATATGTGCTGGAAAAAAGTGAGTGAACTAAATAAATGAATAGGTAGGAAGCAACTGATTTATTGTTGGTCCTGACCTATCAAGGGCTTCATGAAGTCAGGACCACTTCATATTGATGTGTCAGCTCTATTATTGTCCCAGGAGCCATTGTTGGAAATGAAAAGGACATAAATATCACTTTTTAAATCAGACACAATAGTACTGGGTTTCTGCCAGTTGGCCCCAAATGTTCCATCCTCTGTCTTATTCAAGCAGGAGAAGGGAAGCTGGTGATAGCAGAAAATACTTAGAACTTTACATTGAGATACTATAGACAATAGAGAGCAAAAGGGCAGACTCCAAAATAGCACATTTGTCTCTAGTTGGAGTTAAAAAAAAAAAAAAAGGGGGGGGTATGCATTTGAACCCTAATCCTGCTAAACTCCACAGAATGTAGTAAAGAAAGTAAACCTGCATATTCAGAGAGGACCATGAGCACAGTCATTCTGAAAAAAAATTAACAACATGAGTGTATACATGGCTAGAGTTTGGGTTGGACTAGGTTATATGAACAAAACTGTCAGCTAAAACTTCTGTGAAAATTCCTAACTAACTGAAAATGCTTGGTCTTCCCCATTGGAATAGGGGGTCTGTGCAGCTCCAGGCTCATCGCTGAACCCTGGTCTACCCACAGAGTTTAGCACATTGTTCTGCATGTCCCCCTTTGGGTCAAGCCACTTTGATTTGGGGTTTCTTTACATGCTGCTAAAGTTGTCTGAGTTACACTGTTAGTGTTGGCTATTAATGAACTCTGCCTTCCTCTCTTCCTAAATCTATTGATGGCAAAAAAGCAGGAAAAAAAAAGAGGTTAAGAGTTCAGAATCTGTAGCTGGAGGCAGTTGAAAGGCATCCATACATAGATGTCTCTCTCCCTTCCTCTCTCTATGGAAATAATAAATAAAATATTTTTTAAAAAGACATTTTAAATTTTAAAAAAAGTTCAGAATCTGTGGTCAAACTATCTGAATTTGAACCTCCAATTCTGCCAATTGCCCTTGGGCACATTACATCCTTGTGCTCCCATCTTCTTGGGGATAAATGAGGAGTGAGAAATAGTATCTGATATCCCTGGCTGGTGTGGCTCAGTGGATTGAGCACCAGCCTGCAAACCCAAGTTTTGGTTCGGTTCCCAGTCAGGGCATGTGCCTGGGTTGCAAGCCAGGTCTCCAGCCAGGTCCCAAGCTGGAGGCAGGTGAAAGGCAACCATACATTGATGTCTCTCTCCCTCTCTGCCTCTCTCCCTTCCCCTCTCTCTAAAAATAATGAATAAAATCTTTTTTAAAAAATGAATAGTGTCTGATAAATGAGGAATAAGAATAGTATCTGCCTCATACAAACATTGAAAATTTGTGAGGTAATTTAAATAAGTGCTGAGAATAGCGCATAATGATTAGTCAGACATAAAAATACTTGTTTTGTCACCGTGGTGGTGTGCCAGACCTGTGTTTCTCTGCCCTCTCCTCAAGGAAGCAATCACTCTTTCAGACACCAGGTGCTTTTTCTCTCTGTCTCCTCCTCCACAGCCACCACTTTCCTAACTTAATTGCCATGGACTGTGGGGAAAAAAACTAAGAGCTTTGCTACCCAAAACAGATCAGTCACCCTGGATGACACAGACTTTCTGATCACTAGAGGTGTCATCTATCAGCAACCAGAGATACACACACACAAGCCAAAACTATCAAAGGCCCAAAGCTGCATTTTCCATGTACTGTGGCTGAAAATCCTCTCTTGAAAGGCAGCAGGTGGCAACCCACGTACAAAATGCCACTTTCACGCTACTAAAACATAAGCTCCATGAACCATTTTTGTCATGAAATCTAATATCTCATTTTAGAAGATTCTGCCCCACCCCATCACCCAGTTGTCTACAAACCCCATGGAATTGTATAATCCAAAATTAGGGATGGGGGGTGTCCATAAAGTTCCCACACTCAGGCTGGGAGAAAATTGGAATCTCAGATGCTGTCATTGCCCCTTGCGGCCACACAGAGGAACTGTTCAAGGCAGATGCTGCAGGTCCTCCAGGCCACGGCGCCCACTGAGCCCGGTTCCCTGTGCGAGCTGTCGTGTCCTGGTCTCAGGGAAGTCCACTCCCTCACTGAGTGTCGCAGGGGCACCTGCAGCTCTCCCAGAGTGCCACTTTCAGAGACTGACCCTGTCAGCTCACATGCCCAACTCTGCCTTCCTAGACGTCAGCCAACCCCAGGATCACTGAATCAGGTATTCCTTCTAGCATCTGTCACCTTTGGGACAGATTGCCTTCCTCCCTTTTCCTCTGCAGCATTACCAGTTGTCAAAGTGATCGCATGAGGCACCCCACTTGACCCCCATTCCCTAAGGGGATCCTTCTCAGGGGTTCCCAGTGTCCAGCCTTTAGAAGGGAAATGGTGCTCTGTGATTCCAGAAGGTAATTCTCTCACAACAGAAAGGGGCTAATACCACATTTAAAGTCAGGCAGCAGCAGCACATCCTAAGACCAGATGAGGTCTGTGCCTTGCTGTCTTCTCCCAGGCAGAATGAAAGTGAGAGAAGGAAAGGAACTTGAGGTTTGTACCCTTGAACTTTTGCCCCCTACCCCACTCAGACTTCTGAGAGCTCTTGTTCAAGAGGCTGCTTGCCCTGTGTTGGCTGATATACCACCTTTGGTTAATTTTATTAGATACACAGTTTTGTGTTTATTTTTTGCTACAATCCCTTTCACTCTTCTTTTTGGACCATTTTCAGTAGTTTGTGGACTATCCAGGGCTATTTTGTTGCTCTGACTATTTCTTGCTTCCTTGTCTTCCAGCTCACTGATTAAGTCTTCTGCTTCATCTAGCCTGTTTTTAATTCTTTCTAGTGTATTTGTCATTGCGCATATTGTATTCTTCATTTCTTCCGTGTTCTAATTCATAGTTTCTACGTCCTTTTCCATGCTGCTGTACTTCCAATTAAGTTCCTTGTAGTTCTCAGTTCCTTGAGCATCCTTATAGCCATTATTTTGAATTCTATGTCTGATAGATTGATTGCCTCAATTTCATTTAGCTCTTTTTCTGGGGATTCCTCCTTTTCTTTTGATTGGGGGTTATTTATTTGTCTCCCATTTTATTTTATTTTATTTTAGTTTTAAAGATTTTTATTTATTATTTTTAGAGTGAGGGGAAGAGAGAGAGGCAGAGAGGGAGAGAGATTTCAATGTACGGTTGCCTTTCACTTGCCTCCAGCTATGGACCTGGCTAGAAACCTGGCTGGAAACCTGGTCATGTGCCCTGGCTGAGGAATTGAACCAGTGACCTTTGGGTTCGCCGGTGGGCCCCTTATCCACTGTGCCACCAGCCAGGGTTTGTCTCCCCATTTTAGATGACTCTTTTTATTTGTTTCTGCATCTTAGGTGGCTCCACTTTGCCTGCCTGTCTTTGTGGGGTGGACTTCTGTGGTAGGAGTTCTCTGGGACTCAGTAGTATAGTCTCTTTGGTCTCCTGATCTAAAAGCTCTAGGGTTGCCCTTTATTCAGTTTATGTGGGCATTCTAGTCGTACTTGAATTTGATTATTGATGACAGCCCATTCATTGGTGGGTTCTCCCCTCCAGCTGGCTGATTAGGATTCACAACTTCCACACATCTTGTATGTGCTCATTGTGAAATGTCTTCTGGACTCCTTGGCTTCCAAATTTCATATCAGCTAAGATTCTGTTGAGTGTTCAGTTTATTTTTCAGGTCAACCAAGTATCTGTGTTGGGGAAAGAGTAAAGTGGATGCAGCTTGCACTTACTTGGCCACCATCTTCTCAGTCCCCTCCCATCCTTTCTTAAGCCCACTCCATTCAAGCATTTTCCCTACCTCTCTGCTGAAATTGATTTTAGCAAGTT
Organism: Noctilio leporinus; assembly: GCA_004026585.1. NCBI lineage: Eukaryota > Metazoa > Chordata > Mammalia > Chiroptera > Noctilionidae > Noctilio > Noctilio leporinus. The sequence continues at coordinate 102,018 of PVIW01005036.1, forward strand.
CATCCAAAATCTCCCCATTGCTAAGATCAAAGGCATAGCATCAATTCTCACCTTATTTCAACCTTCATCAACATTCAGCACAGGTGAGCATTTCCTCTTCCTCAACCCATTTCTCCTGAACCTCTTACATAGCATTAGTATTCCCCTGAGCTCAGTCATCTACTTTTTACTTATTCTCACCTTCTGGATGACATACTTTCATCCTAAGGCTTTAAATACAATCTATGGTGATGATGATTCTCTAACATATATGTCCTTTCCAGGCCTCTCTCTGGAATTCCAGACTCATTTACTCAACTGTTCTTTAAATCTCCATTTGGATATGTAATAATCGCCTCAAATGTATCATACCCAAAACTGAATTCCTAGATATCTCCTACAAAACCATGCTTTACTTATATCCTCCAGTCTCAGTGGATTGCAGCTTCATTCTTTGAGTTACTCAGGCCAAAAACATTGGCATCATCCTTAACTCCTCTCTTTCTTACTGCCCCCACCTATTATTCAAACTATCAACCAATTTTGTTGGCTGTTCTTGTGAAATAGATTAAGAATCTGACCCCTTCTCACCACTTCACTGCTTCTGGCATGGTCAAGCCACCATCTTTTCTCCTCTGGTTTGTTGCAATGGCCAGCTGAAAGGTCTTCTCAGTTGCTCTTCCATGGTCCATTTTCAACACAGCAGCTGAGACGATGGTTTCCTAACAAGATCTAAATGCTGTCTTTCCTCTACTTAAAACCCTCCAATATTTCTCAGAATCCTCACCAAGGCCCTTGACCTTCTATCTCCTATTACCACTTCCAATGAAGAGCATTTGCCCTTTCTGCTCATTCTACCTGAAATACTCTAAGATGCTCACTTAACAAATTCCCTCGCCTCCTTTAAGTCTTTCTCACATTTTGCCTTTTCAGTGAAGATTAACCTGACTACCTTATTTAATACCCCTTTCCTTGCTGTACAAAACTCCTTTATCCAGCCCTGCTGAATCTGTCTTGAAACTTCTTATAATTTTTTTAACAAAGGGTCCTGCATTTTCATTTTGCACTAAGCCTCAGAAGTTATGTAGCCAGCCTTAAAGATCTCCACTTTATTGTTTTCCTGATGTGTAAAACAAAGGTAAAAATAGCACTTTTCCCATAGGAATTTTGAGAGGATTAAATAATATATAAGCGCCAGGCACATAAAACGTATAAATTTGTTCAACAAGAATCTATTGTCTATTATGTATCCAGAACTCTTCTAGGCACTGGGGAAGTGCCAATGAAAAGCTACTCTCCAGGAGCTTACACTCCAGTAAGGGAAAGAGAGACAGTAACAACAAGATACCATCACACAGAGTAAGTACTATGTGGAAAACTAAAATGCAGTCATGTGACCGAATGGCTAGGTGACCATAGCTGCTTGGGTGATCAGGAGAGGCTTCTCTGTGAGGTGACATTTAAATGAGAACTGATGACAAGGAAAAAAAAAAAAATCAACCATGCAAAAATCAGAGGCAACAGCATTCCAGGCAGAGGGAAAGTAGCAAATGTGCCAATAGTGGGAACTAACTGGCGTGTCAGAGACATTGAATAAAGGCAAGACAGATGTGGCAGAGTGCACTAGAGAGCACTTCTGGATGAGGCCAGAGAACACCTCTGGATGATCCAGACTGGAGCCTAGATCAAGTAGGCCACAGCAATGGGTGGCACTTGGTGAAAAGTGGAATGGCAAATCATTCAAGTTTTAAGCTGGGAACATATGGTCTTCCTTATGTGTGTATAAGTTAACTCGGGTCCTGGCTGAGTGGCCCAGTTGTTTGGAGTATCACCCTGTACACCAAAAGGTTATAGGTTCAATCCCTGGTCCCTTGTCAGGGTGAATACAGGAATCTGACGGATGTTTTCTCTCACATCAATGTTTTTCTCTCACTCTTTGTCTCCCTTCCTCTCTCTCTAAAATCAATAAACATATCCTTGGGTGAGGATTTTTTTTTTTTTTAAGTTAACTCTGACCACTGTTTGAAAACTGGATTTAAATAGAGGGGCAAAGGAGGAAAAAGGGTGAAATAGGATGTTAATACAGTAATGTATTCAAGAAATGATGGTAGCTGAAACCAAGGGAATAGGGGTGGGAATGAGGAGAAAGGATCAGACTTATAATAGGATTCTTCCTATTGAGGGAGAATCAATAGAACTTGCTGCTGATGGTGATGAGGGAAAGAGAAAAATCAAAAACGATTCTTGAGCAATTGGGTGGATAAATGTTGACAATGATGACGTGAATACCAAAGATTATGACGTAAATACCAACTAAGAACAAATATTGGCTAATAATTCATTAATAATTAATTCTAATTAAGAAGCAGAATATTTTCGTAAAATCACATCCTAAGCACAACGGTGCCCTGGGTGTGCTTGGCACCCAGTAGACGTTGCTTGAGTGAAGGGATGGGGGGAGGGAGGACGCTGAGGGGGAAGTGGAAGGGGAAGCTACAGAGAAACTTTGTCAACTTTACAGTTTTGCCTCAAGCAGGACCTGCTGACTTGTCTCCACAAAAAGGAAAAACAAAATCACACACAAAAAGAAAGTTTGCTGCATAGGAAGATTTGAACTAACAAAGGAACAGGAAAGGGGCGAAAGGACAGGGACACACATGTTTGGACACATCCCCCACTTGGGAAAGCTGACTCCGGAGAGGTTGTACAGGAAACTCTTTTGCCCTGTCAGTTCCTAATAACAAGCAGGCATTTACAAGATGTGTATTTACCCTCTCAAAGCATGATGAGAGGAACCAGGTGGGGTTCAGGGGGCCAGGTGAAGGCATGAACATTTCTCCATCTGTTCATCTGGCCCTTTCTATAGGATGGGAAGCATTTATAGAGAGGCAATGCCATAATCTTAATGTAAGTGCTACTTGGAGACATCACATTTCAACCAAAACTAATAGTCTCTTGAGTCCTGGTATCTTGTACCCACAATAATAACCTTCCTAGAAAATTCATTTCCTGAGAACTTGACTAAAAGGTAGCTCTCTATGAAAATTGAAAGCTTAGACTTGTTTCTAATCATGGATAGAGCTAAACAGGTCCATGTTCAAGTACACCATAAGAAGTTGCCAGTATTAGTTAATTTTTTACCTAAAAGAACAACTGTTGCATGTGGTTCAACATCATATCTGCAGTCCAATTAAATAGTTTAGGCAAAATACTACCATGGCAATTCATCTTAGCTTTATTAAATACATCCCCACTTCCCTCAAAATCATAAAATGTTTTGTCTGTTTCCTTTGAGAAAGCAATTTCAGATTACTTGAGAGATAAAATAGTTCACCTATATTCCTTTAGGACACACCCAAAATTTCAGCCAAGACCCAAAATGTTCAAGACTTCAAGAAATTTGGAGAGGGAGAAATCTCCTTAGGTTGAGAAGAAATATTTTACAATCCTTTAAATGTGGAGAAGCAGAGTGAATATTATCCAAGCCCTTTATTTTATCATAAAGCTCAAGGACTTTCCCAAGGTCAGGGTCAGCAGTTTAGGGCAGAATGAGAGCCAAACCCTCATATGTATTGAAACAATTCTCTTTTCTGAATCAATAATCATAATATATGGAAAAAGTATGGATGAAAACCACTTTGTTTGTAAGAAATAGAAAAACATTTCATACAAGTTACAAGAATTTGAGTTCCCAGATATCAAAATAATAATCCAACAGAATAAGATGTGGAAAAACTTTCCAAGAAACAAAGAGATCGTAGAATGATCCATTATAGGAGGGTATAAAGAGCAAAATGAACTGATTTCGTAAGTGACTCAGAGAACTTAAAGAAAAAAGAAGTGCATGTTTTAATAATTTTTTTAAGATGGTGATATTTTACTTAAATTATCTAACCTACTCATCTATACAGCTGAGAAATTTTCATGTCAGTGAATTATTCTCTCAATCTTTTGTATTGAGTGGTTAGTATAGATCAAGCACTCTTCCAGATATTTAAGATAAATCAGTTAACTAAACAAACAACCCTATCTTTAATGAACACATATTCTATTGGGGAAATAGACATCAAACAATAGGTAAAATAAATAAGTGAATTGTATGGTGACTGAGAAAGTGACATGTGTCAAGGGAAGGAAAAAAGAAGATCAGGGGAAGAGAGTGCAGGGGCTAGGCATGGGGGAAAGGGGTGGGGGCGCACATTACATGCAGCAGCTTTCAACAGAGTAATCTGCGTAGGTCTCATGGAGAAGGTGGACTTGAACAAGGGCTTAAAAGAAATGAGTTAGTCATATGGCTTTTTAGGGGGAATATTGATTGTTTCAGGACTAAGCAAGTCACCAAGTAGAGGCATGCCTGGCAGAGCACATGCTCCATCATATGCTCTAAAGAGCTGGGATGGTACCCGTTTCTTCTTTTTACATAGAAAAGGAAGCTTCAATCCATCCAGTTTGCCCATATTATACTGTGCTGTGGATGGCAAGACTAGTAGACCATGCAGTGAACCACTGCAAATCAGTGGCCCAATGCTCCGCTCGGGACCAAGTATGCTTGAGGTTATAGGAATCTCAACGATATTCTTTATTTTATATCCATTTTTCAGGACTCTGTGTCCATGGCCTTGTCTTAGTGTGACAACAGCTAGTACAGAGTGCAGTGCAGCATTTTAATAACTGGATTAGACAAACAACAGATAATGCATTTAGTAGCTTAAGCATCAGTTATCAGCATGCAGTCTACCGGAACAGGCAGAGCATATGATTAGAGTAAGATTAGTAGTTCATCTATTGCTAGTTCACACTAACCTATTGACCTTATACGAATCACTCAATTCTTTTACACCTCGATTTTGACATCTACCAAGTCCATATACATTCTTTTGTCCACCCTATGTCACAAGGTTGTAATAAAGTAAAATTAGTTAAATATTAAGAATGGCCAGAGTTTGTGATAAAGAGGAAGAAGATGAAGAAGAAAGAGAAGGAGGAGGAAGAGTTGGTAATGATGGTGATGATGAATGCTACTCATAGCCTACATGAAATGCTTCATTATTCAAAGTGACCAAAATCTTGGTAACTGGCATGATATAGAGAAAAGGGCCATTAAATACTAACAACCCAGAATCCTGTAGCCACAGGTGATTCTTAAAAGTGTTGCCCAGGAAGTGCCCTGGCCTTTTTTTTTTTTTTTTTTTCTTTTTCCAGTATGGAAAAAGTCTCTGCAGAATCCAATCTTAAATTAATCATCTCACACTGCTACCACTGGGAACAGATCCCAGGAGCAAAGAAGGTGAGTGGTAGTGGAGAACACAGGAGGAAGCAGTAAGAATACAGAAGGGTGACCAGGGCAGGAGAAAGCCAGTCCCAGGTCTTACAGAACTAACAATAACACAATAGGTGATACTGGAAAAATACTCTTGAGTAAAAACTATATATCCAAACAACTTTGAATAGTAGAGACAGGTTAAACAATCTGCAAAAAGAAGTATGAATCACAATAACAAAAGTGGCACTCCACCTCGTAAGGGACACACATAATCAGCAGGACAGGGGAAATTCAGACCCACATTGCAGCTATGCTGGATTAGGGTAGAGATTTATGTTGCTGTTGTCTATGAAATTGGTGTCTTTTATTTATACAATAATGGTTAAGAGTGACTGAGTGCCCCCTATGTGCTGGGCACCATTCTAAGTACCTTACTTGTTGATTGCAGGTACATTTGGGGGAAAAAGTTGGTAGGGATTTGAAATAATGTAAAGAATCTCTGTTCAAATGAGCCTAACAGAAATAAAATTAACAAAAATAGACAATTTCTAAACAAAGTAATGTGAGGTACATATATTTTTTTAATGCACTAATTGATAAGTGTATGAACATGTCCTGGGGAGCCCCATGGCCATTGGCAGCAACTTAAAAATAGAATATTCAATCTGCTAAAGTCTAGGATAGTATTTCCCTAAGATAGATCAATAGGGTATTAAATCTAGAAGTTGTGACGCTAGTTTGCAAAGAGAAAAAAAGCACCTATCTCTTAGTCTTAAAAAATTGGAAAACACTACTTTAAGCTAAGTGGAATTATCTTTACTTGGTTTTGTTACATTAGGTTTTATGTAGGACTTCTCAGGACCTTTCAGAGGCAAATGAGCATGGATAGTCAACAAGAAAAGGAAATCGAGAGACAGGCTTTTCCAACTCATCTGATGGGAGAATTCTTCCTTCCACCACATTCCCTGCTGTGTCTCCCAGAACTAATCAGAAAATACAAGTTCATTTTGTTATTTTCCAGGGATCTAGAACATTCCAAGCCTCAGATATGTATGCAGGCCCTTCAAAGAGAAAAGAATCCAAAAGAAACTTCCAAACATTTTTCCTGGTGTGTCAGTTAAGGTGACACAGTTGTGTAACAGATAAACCTCAAACCCTCATTGGCTTCCAGAATAATAGTTAACTTTTTTCTCTAGCAACAGTCCCATGCAAATAGAATCATTCAGGGCTCTTGGAAAAGTACTCCTTCTGTTCTCCACACCCAGTTCTGACTGGATGGTTTAGAGTAGTGACAGATATCAAAGAATTTTTTCTAAACTCCTCCAGGATTGTAAACCAGGCCCAGACAGACCTTTGCGAGAGCTTCTGAAGGCTGTCTGTCTTGAAAATTTCTGAGATTATTGATCAATATAATGTAACACTGTTTCAAAAATTCAAAAAGAGAACCACTTGGCAGAGAAAGAAGCTGTTTTACCAAAACTAGTCTCTATGCCTGCGTGAGTCCCCCAATACATCCAGTGTCATGAGATGCACCCTCATAAGCTCACCTTGTCAATAAGCCCTGACTTTATCCTAACACTTTTCCATCATGCCAGTGGGACTGGAGCACCACCTGCTATTTCTTTATGAGTGAAGAGTTATTGTCTTAGGCAATAGAGGGTAGTGGTTAAAAGTCACACACTTGAAAGCTGGATTCCCACCCACTCGCTGTGTAATCTTGGAAATGCGGCTTAGCCTCTTTGCCTCAGTTTCCTCATCTGCAAAGTGGGGAGAATAATTATAAATACGTTATGAGGTATAGTGAGGATTAAATCAGTTAATCCATGGAGAGGCCTAGAATCATGACTAGAACATACTACGTTTTCAACAAATGTTAGCTACGATCATTTGGTTTTATTATTGTCAAGTGTAAGACTCTGCTCTAGGTAGCCAGGGGTATAGGGATGATGAAGGTTATGCCCTTACCCCCAGAGAATTCACAACTGAGCATGACGGCCAGGCACACAGACAAATGGACTGTGATAGATGTGACTAGGCTTTCATACACCATTGTGTGTATAATGCTAGGACGGTCTCTAAGATGCTCTTCAAGGGGCAGGACTGGAAGGATTCCCAGAGGAGGTGATATTAGATCCTTGAGTGGAGACCCGTAGGCTCAGTCATTTGCTGTTGAGGTAACGAGAGAGATGAGAAAGAGCAAGTCAAAAACCCGGTGTCAGCCTCTGCAGAGACATTTCTTTGCAGTAGTTTGCCAAGGGGGGCTACCCTTAGTCTTCAAAGTCAAGGACCAGGGCTTCTGCAACATTCCCTCCAGAGGATGGCACCTGTTTATGGAGGCTCCCCCAAACACTGCCAGACAAGCCAGCTTGGGTTTGGACAAAAAGGGCTGCAGTTTTTCATGGTGTGGGTGAGGAAATGGTGGTGGTGGGTCCCTGGGTCCAGGAGCAGGCAGGACCAGCAGCTGGAGAAGCAGAGCAGTAGGCGATACGAGCTTGTTCTCAGGAGTTTCACAAGGCACAAAGACTCAGGATCGTGCTCCCGCCCCAGCCCCTTCAGGATATCCTGTCATTTAGCCACAGCATATATACAGTTGAGTAGCCAAAGCCACTGCAGCTCCAGGAGTTAACAGTTTTCCTGTGTAAAGGCAGCTGCCACATATCATCTGGTTCACTCCAGGGAAAGGAGAAGAAAAGATTTAAAAACAGACACTGAAATGAGAAAGAATTCACTGGAAGTTCATCAGACAAAGTTAAAATAGGTCAACAGTTCTGACAAGTGCTTGGCACGGAGAAGGTGCAAATATTTTCTCACTATGCTACAACAGTTAATACTTTTTTTTCTTGGATTGGTTGTACAAAATTTCTGCTCCCTGCTGAAAACAACAGAGCCGGTAAGATGAGATTCAGTTTTTTAATGCTTTAATTTTCAGGAGGTACTCAAAAGCTTTTTTGCTTTGTCCTGTTTGTCACAGGTAGAGAGTAAGATCTGGGCTTCATAAGGTAAAGAGAAAGCCCTTGGAGATCTTTCTGAAGGCATGCTAACCCAGTTGGTATTTTCTCTGCTAAAACACTATTATTGGGATCTCTGATTTCAGGGCTCAGATTCCTTGTTGCATGGTAGATTTGGGTATCCTGGGTTTTATGTGTTTGTTTAGTAGTCTCATCATTTCCCATTGCACCATTCAGAATGTAGAACATACTAATTGCCGTAGAGATGTTCTGGGGACTTCCAGGTTGGGTAATATCTGGCTGAGAAACACAGCATTACAAAATACATTAGGTATTCCCTCTTCTAACTTCCCAAGTTGTAGTAAAAGTACCCAGGGCACGTTCCATGACAGCTACTCAACCTAGCTCATACGAGTCGTCATTATAGAGTAAATTCAGTGTCAGAGCTGCAGCAAGTCCAGCCTGAAGGAGGAAGGGGATGGGAGAGCCACTCTAATGGATGGATTTAAAATTCATTTCCCAAGATATGATTTCTGCTCTGTGAAGAATAAATGTGATTCTGAGTCTGTGGCAGGCAAATGTGTACCAATACCAATTTTACTTCAGCTGGCTGTAGTCTAATAATATTTTTCATCGGAACTCTTTTGATGGCATAATGGTTACTCACTCCAGCTCTGAGGTTAGACAGGGATGAGTCTGAATTGTGGTTTCGTTAGTTTGATTAATATTTCTGAGGATCAGTGGCCACTCCACAGGTTACTAACCGAGCAAGTTACTGAGTCTCTCTGAGCTTCAGTTGCTCCCCTGACCCTGCTCCACAAACAGCAGTAATTACCATCGTCACCATCACCAACACTACCATCATAATGGAAACCTGCTTTTGCGCAGAAATCAGGTGTTGACTGATGCTTAAAGTTGAGTTTACTCTCCCAGAAGGGATATATGAGAAGTTCAATGAGCCATTCATTCCATCTGCAAAGATTAGTTTGGTGGTCAAGGGGTATTTGAAAAGAGAATATTAACTCTGGCCTGGAGAAAGAAAAAGCAAAGTGATGTCACCCTGCATACTTACCCACATGGAAACCCTAATGTAAAAAAAATATATTATGCTTCAAAAATATAGAGGTCCATGGCCATTAAAGGAAATTAATTGAAACTCTATCTAAAGGTGGTTTTGTTATTATTGCATAAAGACCATACCAGTGTTCTTTTTCATTTTTTTAAATTATTTTTAGGGAGAGGGGAAGGGAAAGAGGCAGAGAGGGAGAGAGATATCAATGTGTGGTTGCCTTTTTCACCTGCCTCCAGCTACAGACCTGGCTGGAGACCTGGCTTGCAACCTGGTTATGTGACCTGGCTGGGGAATCAACCCAGTGGCCTTCGGGTTTACAAGCTGGCGCCTTATCCACTGCGCCACCAGCCAGGGCCCATTCCAGTGTTCTTTTGGTTCATAGTTTCATTAAATGAAAGCTGCCAGGAAGAAAAAAGGAGACTTTTGTTTTTCTATCCACCACTATACAGTGCACAGGGAAGAGAAATGGCCAATCTAGGAATCAGAAGACCACTAACTTACAGTGTGGCCTTGGGCAGGTCACTGAACCTCCTCTCACCTCAGTCGTCTCTTCTTTAAAATGAAGATGATGACACCTGCCTTACTATCTTTAGGGTGGTCAAAATCAAATGTGATGTTTCTTTTGGAAGTATGCCTAATCATGAACTGCTCTGTAAATGTCAAGTTTCTTCTTGTGCAGCCTTGACAAATTTCAATAAACAGAGAAGTAGATATGATGTTCTCATGACTCCTAACCTAGTGCAGGGCCCATAGGTTGACAACAGAAATGTAAGAGCAGTAGGTTTTAAGTAGAGAGCAAAGGTAGCAAATGTCCTCGACTGACCAACCTTTGAAAACAGGAAGGGAGATGAGTGTGACTTTGGGTACATGATGGTGTTTAATGGGTCCCTGAAAGATACGAGGTTTGGGGAAAGAACATTTCTGTCAGCAGAGGCAACAAGCAAAACATAGAGAAGAGGGTAGAGAAGTGGTACTAGGAATTAGCACTCACTGCCTGTGATATTCCAGTACTGGGCCAGGCAATTTATTTAAAGTCCTCAGTATCCTGGAGAGTGGTTACCAATGTATCCCCCTTACAGAGGGTGGCAAAAAGTCAGGAATTCATCCCAGATCATGCGTTCAGCAAGATACTAAGCTTGATTCCAAGCTTAGGTCTTGTGACTCCCAAGTTCGGTCTCTCTTTGTTGTACAATGCTGCTCCTTTTTAAGTCTGATGAGGAAATGAAGGAAACTTGGGAAAGGTGAGGAAATCCATTTGGGAGGATCAGCATCAGCTTGGATAATGAGGGATCCTGACACAGGGCCAAAGTATGGCTCTATCATTTATTGTAACAGTGCTCTGCTGCCTGACATTGCAAAGGGTTTCTGATTTCCTACAATTGGTTTATTCAATCAGCAAATCATGACTGAGCATTTACCATGTGCCAGACACTGTTCTAGGCGCTTCAGACAAAGCAGCAGAGGACAAAATAGTAAAAGACGGTTGACCTCACAGAGCCCACACTGGAGCTAAACTGTAATCAAAAGAATACAAACATCTTTGGAGCAGGAACTGTATGCTCCATGGTTTTCAGCACCCAGAATAGCCTATTCCTGTGGAATTAATAGGCATCCTTGAGATGTGTTCACCTATGACCAATTAACCTTGAATGAGCTGCCTTAACAATTTCATTCGAGAAGAGTACTCTACAACATATTTCTCCATTTAGAGAAGTGTATCTAGTAAGGTTACCCTACCTTGCTGGACTAGAGTCTTTCCATCAGGGTGGCACAAACTGTCCCTTGCACAGCCATGGCAGACCTTGCCTGTCAACCCCAGCACGCTTTCCAGGTAAGATTGAAAGCAGCCTGCCAATCGTGACTCATCAACTTCATTGCCATCCTTGTCATTCTACTGGTATAAAGTCAACGGAGAAGGTTGGTCAGGCCAGGCTCTGCTAATGGAACTTGATTTTTCTTTTATGTTTCACAGACAAACAGATGTGATAAGAAGTCTCAGATCATCATTAGGACTGCATGCCACCCCTGCTCACAGAGCCCTAGTATTAAGTGCCCAGAGGGTTACACCAAAGTTACCAATGACTCTTCCATAAGCGCTCCAAGTTGCAGGTACTCATTCTAAGAAAGTAGGTGTGCTCGAGTTTTGAAATTCAAGGGATTATGAATACAAATAGAAACCTGTCTCAAAAAACTACAAAGCATTTCCATGATTTTCTCTTTTTCTAAGACTGGTTTGAGCCCAGATTTAGGTACTTCACCACTAGGACCCTAAGGGTAAGAAAATGGATCATTATTGATTAATATTTTAATATAAAATTGACTCTATTACCGTTCTTATAAGCAGTCTTCCTTCATTTCATCCTTCTTTAGTTGGAAAAATCTGGGTTTTGTGTTACTGGAAGAGGGTTCTAGGCGGACCAGGTTAAAAAGTCCTGTTGGGGCTGAGAGTTAACTTGCTAGCAATGGACCCTGACACTACTCAGAACTGAAAGAAGAGAGACCCTGAACTACAGCTTCATTGCATCTTATATTAACACTGATTTCCTGAAATCCTCTGAAGATTCAACTCTCAGGATTCAAGACTAATCCTGGCAAAAGATGACAAGCTGTTCCGCTCACCAGCGAACGGAGGCAGCCAGGAGGCTCAAGTGCAACTACAATTTTTTTTTTATTTACTCAATCTACTCATTTAAAAATTAAGCAGTATTCAATGAGGTTCGTTTTTAAGTCAGGGTGAAGAGTTGCTATGGTGTCTTACTTTGCACAAAATGAAACCTTAACACTATTGTACCACGTTATTTGAAATTTGTGTTCGTTTCATGTGACTGCATCATCATTTTTTTCTAAAGATTTTATTTCATTATTTTTAGAAAGAGGGGAAGGGAGAGAGGCAGAGAGGGAGAGAGACATCAATGTATGGTTGCTTTTCACCTCCCTTCAGCCACAGACCTGACTGGAGACCTGGTTTGCAACCTGATTATGTGCCTGGCTGGGGAATCGAACCTGCGACCTTTGGGTTCGCAGGCCGGTGCCTTAACCACTGTGCTACCCAGCCAGGGCTGCATCATCATTTTTAATGGAAGCTTCCCAACACTAACTGGCCTACAATTACCAAAGTGGGTGCACATTTGCAACTAGATTCTTTTTTTTTTAATCTTTTTATTGAAAATATTTACTGAGGTAACTATGGATTTACATGCAGTTGCAATAAATACAAAGGGATCCTGTTGGTCCTTTACCCAGTTCTTCCCAATGGTAACATTACACAAAACTATAGAATAATATCACAACCAGGATATTGACAGTGATACTATCTGCCGGTCTTATTCAGATTCCCTCAGTTTTGCATGTACTCATTTGGATGTGTGTGTGTGTGTGTGTGTGTGTGCGTGTGTACTACCCTTTGCAACAACATGGATGGAGCTGGAGAGTATTATGCTTAGTGAAATAAGCCAGTCAGTGAAAGACAAATACCATATGATCTCACCCATTACAGAACAATAATGAACAAAACAAACAAACAAGCCAAACAGAACTAGATACATGAATACAGTGAATAGACCTTCAATGGGCACAGGAGAGAGGGGAGATGAATGAAGGAGGCAAAGAAGGGGAGCAGTTTAGTCACAGAACTAGCATGGAAGAACCATGGACATGGACAAGTGGGGTTGACTTTGGAGGGGAGTGGGTAGGTGGGGAAGGGGACAGAGGGGAGTAAAAAGGGGATGGGTGGAATACAACAACAATAAAATTAAAAAAAATAAACAATCTCAGCAAAGTAATAAAATTTACATAAAACAGTATCAAAGGAAAATTACAGAACTTAAGAATGCAATTATAGGGTTTTTTTTAACTCTTTGAATGAACTCAATAGTCAAGTGGAGATGATAGCTAACATAATCATGAACTTATGGACAGGCCAATAAAATTTACCTGAATCACAGAGAGAAGTAAAATAAAAAGAAAGAAATTTCCACATCCACGATCCCCTGAGCCATTGGTTTGACTTAAATTCACCGATCCTGTGCACCTCATAACTCATGGCTCTTCTCTTCTTCAATTCACTGCTAGGGTGCCCAGTGACGAGTTTTGAAATTCACTGTAGCCTGTGCTCAAAACCTAATAGCATTTTTTTTTTTTAAGATTCCATCCATTATTTTCAGAGAGAGGGAAAGGGAGAGAGGCAGAGAGGGAGCGAGATATCAATGTATAATTGCCATTCACCTGCCTCCAGCAACAGAGCTGGCTGGAGACCTGGCTTGCAACCTGGTTATGTGCCCTGACTGGGAATCAAACCAGCAACCTTTGGGTTCCCAGGCTGGCACCTTATCCACTTTGCCACCAGCCAGGGCCCTAACAGCTTGGTTTTACATCCACAAACTTCGTTTCTATCAACATTTTAGATATTTTACCCCTATTTTCATTGTATCCAGGTTTTTTCATCTATGTCTTACAATTAAAGATAAATCATGATTTTATTTTTTTCCTATTTACTGTGTTTTGTTGTGTATATATGTGCAAGAGTAAAGACCTAAAAAAAAGATCTAGGGCAATTCCACTGCCCAGAGTTAACACAATGCTCTGATTCTAGGTTATGTCTCTCTTTACCCTTCAAGCATCCGCTTTCCAGTCCACTTGGATTTTGGCTGGTTAACTTCCCCTGGATGCCAGCACATCTGCAGAAAGGACTACTTTCA
>PVIW01005037.1:0-115766 GCA_004026585.1 Noctilio leporinus
AGAAATTATGTAAAAGTACAATAGATTCCAAGGGAACCATGTGTTATCTAGCTTGGGAGCTCTTATTATTGGTTTATAGAAGTTTGGGTTTCACTGAGTTTCTTGAATTTGATACCATTTACTGCCTCCATTGGTTTTGTTTTTTTTTTTTTTTTTTTTTTTTTTTAAGGTTTTATTTCATTATTTCTAGAAAGAGGGGAAGGGAGAGAGGCAGAGAGGGAGAGAGACATCAATGTATGGTTGCCTTTCACCTGACTCCAGCCACAGATCTGACTGGAGACCTGGTTTGCAACCTTGTTATGTGCCCTGGCTGGGGAATCGAACCTGCGACCTTTGGGTTTGCAGGCCGGCGCCTTACCCACTGTGCTACCAGTCAGGGCCTCTCCATTGGTTTTTATTATACCCCTCTGTATGGCTATCTTATTGTTCCCCCTGTATGTTATGAGTCTTCTTTTTTTTTTTTTTTTAAGATTTTTATTTATTATTTTTAGAGAGAGGGGAAGGGAGTGAGGCAAAGAGGGAGAGAGACATCAATGCATGGTTGCCTCTCACCTGCCTCCAGCCATGGATCTGGCAGGAGACCTGGCCTGCACCTGGCCAAGCGCCCTGGCTGGGAATCGAACCAGAGACCTTTGGGTTTGCAGGCCGGCACCTTATCCACTGTGCCACCAGCCAGGGCTTATGAGTCTTCTTTTAATAGTTTGTTTATATTATAATTTTCCATTATCATTTTATCCCCCTTATTCCCTTTTCTACCTCCACCCACCACCCTCCCTGCCGCAATCACCACACTGTAGTCTACGTTCACGAGTTTTCTTTTTTGCTTTATCTACCCTTTTCTACCTCCACCCCCACCCCAAAAATGCATCTTTTTTGCTCTGGTTACTTTTAAGATTTTATCCTATCTTTGGTTATTCAACAATTTGATTATAATATCCATTGGAGTTATCAACTTTTTCATCTTTTAAGGGACTCCTTGTGTTTATTGGATATGCAGGTTTTTAGTTTACTACAGATGTGGGAAATGTTGGGATATTATTTCTTGAAATAATTTTTTCTTTTTCCTCCTACTTCTGAGACTCAGATATTTGCTAGATTTCTTGTTTTAACAGTCTTTCAGTCAGGCTCTGTTAATAGTTTGCATTTTTACCTCCAAATTTCTGTTTTATATGTATAAATTATATTTATAATTATGTTTATGTTTTCTCATTATGTTTGTTTTCCTTTAAATCCTTGACTATACTGATAACACCTGTGTTAAAGTTTCAATCTGTGATTTCCACTATCTTCATCATTTTTTCCCTGTTACAATTGATTGATTCTATTCTAGTTATAGGTCATATTTCTTTGCTTCTTTGAATGTGTAATTACTTTAATTGGATTTTGAACACTGAATATTAAATTATTAACTATCTCTACTTTTTTCTAGTGTTGAAATTTGTTGTTTCATTTTATTAAGTTACTTAAATTCCTGCAAATTATGTAACTTGAAGATCAACTAGATCATTTTGAGTCTTGTCTTTAAAATTTGTTAAGATAGGCCTAAAATAACCTGTATTGTAGGGCTGGCTTAACCATACCACTAATGCATGATCCTCTGGATTCTCTATGAATGTCTCAGGAATTCAAAGTCACTTTATTCTGGTTGTTCAGAATTAAAATTTCTCCACCCAGTGTTAATTCTGGAAATTGCTTTCTTTATAGCACTCTTCTTGTTCTTTATTTGAACTTATGTTGGTTTTCCAAATGCATAGTTTAGTAGTATTCAGCTATTAATTCACTGGGGCCCTATTCCTATGTGTTGGAGATTTTTGTTAGGTAACTCTCTTTTCTCTATTATTCTGCCCCATAAATCTCAGCCACCTCCATTTCCTCCAAACTCCAAACTCTATCCCTTCAATTCAGTGAGAGCGCCGTGCATGTGCTACTTGGGCTCTCCCTCCCATAACATGGTCTAGAAAATGCTTCCAAACAACACACTGGGTGATTTGGGGCTCAGCTTATTGTTTCCCTGCCCTCAGGGGTCACATTCTTGCACTGCTAATTGCCAAGTGTCTAACAGTTGCTTCATGAATTTTGTTGAAATTTTTAGCTATTTACAGTACAAAGAGAAGTCTGGCACCAGTTATATCACTAAGTCCAAAAAATAGATATCTATATCATCTTTTATAAAGGAAAACTTTCCGTATTAAAAATAATATAAATAAATTTTTCTGTAAGAAGTAGTTTTGTTAATCATTTTGGGGATGGGGTGGCTTTGGCTTGATTTTCTTGCTAAGTTACTTTCTTTAGTTACCTAGAGTTCTTTTTCATCTTTTTCTTTAAGATTTTATTCATTATTTTTAGAGAGAGGGGAAGCAAGGAACAAAGAAAGGGAGAGAAACATCAATGTATGGTTGCCTTTCTCATGCCTCCATCTGGGAACCTGGCTGGAAACGTGGCTTGCAACCCACGTTGCAACCACGCTGGGGATCCTACCAGCGACTCTTGGGTTCACAGACTCAATCCTCTGAGCCACACCAGCAAGGGCCTATCTAGAATTTTTAAATCACTGAGAATCCACTCTTTCCTTCTCTGGTCCAAAATACCTCTACTTTTTTCACTTCTATTTACCTTTAAATCCACTAGGTAGAATTAGATCATTTTCAAAAACTGTAACGTTGGTTTACAGTGATAGGTTCATGATTATCTCTTGGAAAATTGTTCACCAGAGATGTTGGCTTTGTTTATTTTAGAACACCAATGATAGAGTCATAAGAGGTGTTTCAGAACATCTGTCCCAATACTCTAATTTTACTCATAAGGAAATTGTGTTCTAGGAAAGTTCAGTAACCAACCCGAAATTTTCTAGCTTGTGGGTGGTAAGACTAGGAACAAAACACACATTTCCCTCTCTAAATTCAATATTTGGGATGTGTGTGTGTGTGTGTGTTTCCTTTACTTCATCACATTGCCTTCCTCATTGAAAGTGGAACTTGTGTAATAAACTTCCCTATTCATTTACTTAATAAGATTAATCAATAAAAGCAAATTTGCTTTCTCCAATATTTAAATATCATTTACAACTTTTGACATCTTTTTATGGTTATTAAATTTCCTTTTTGTGTTTAGTAAATCAAAGAATGAAGCTTGGTGCCAGCTTAATCATCATACTCCTCCTGCTGGAAAGAATAACTAACTGCAGGCAATAAGAAGACCTTCAGGCAAGACATCAGACAGGAAAGGTTGTGCCATATGCTCAGGTGGCAAAAAGGTAAGTACAAAAGGGATTGGAAAGATAAAACTGCACGTAGAAACTCAACTCTTATCTCTGAAGCCAGAAACCTTTGTTCCTGTCCTTTAGTATGCATAAGGTATGCAACTCAAAAAACGCTAGTAGAATATTATTGAAGATGAGAAATCTGTTTGGCACCTGTTAAAGACAGAGCTTACCTTGATATGCTAGCAATGCTTTGTCATATTACAGAACAACCTATCAAGAAAATGAGAGCAACAGTGCTGGCAACCACCTCACAGCAGGTGATATCTAGTAATACCTTTGTGGAAGGTCCCCTCTGAGTTAGGGCCTTGGCCTAGTCCTGATGCTTCCTACAGTGCAGCCCACAGCCCACCCGGTTCCTTCTGCTGGCTATTAAGACCAATCCAGTCTATATTTACATGGGTTTTTTCTCAATTATCTGTGCAGACAGTGCAAGCTATATTCACATCTCTTATGAGGAAGAAAAAAAATCCCATAAGGACTCAAAGTACACAAATTGCCACTATGTTAATAATTAGATTTTTTTAATCAATAACTTTCAAGAAATGATTAAAAGCCTCCCCACATACAAATTTATCATTTTGGGTGCAATGTTGCTATTAATAAGACTTAAAAATTGGTTTTCTTACTAGTGTACAAGGTTAGATGGCAAAGAGTAAATATTTTATTAAATTTCCCAGTTATTTATTGACTAGCTTTTCCCTCCTCCCCTCATAATACATGGCATCACTTACAAAATAAATCAAATATTATATATCCACTTATAGTACTATGTCCCAGACTTCCTTAGCTCACCCCAAAAGCAAAGATATAGCCTCTTATTTTGTGTTATTACAATATAACTGGACTCTTAAGAGTCAGGGGGGAAAAATCCTTTTAGAATAGCAGATAATATCCACTCAGATAATATTGTGCATTTACAGTAAGCCAGATACTATGTTAAAATACTTCTATTTACATTATCTTAGTTAATCCTTACAACAACCTCATGTCTTACTCTCATGCCTTTAGCAAGAACTTACTGTGCTTACTACCTGTAATGACAGACTTGTCAGGCCCTTTAGGTGGCAGAAAGTCTCCAGACAGCTTCCAAAGAACCAAGATAAGAAATAGATAAAGCAGCATAATGAATAACAGAGTTATGTTCAGTTTCCTGAATATTTGCTGCTCTTACACATATTTCTCTCATGCAAAAGGAAATATATTTGAATTCAAACTTACTTAAACTCTACTTCCTCTAGTACTATATGAGACTAATAATATTTACATTGCAAGACTATTGTTTGAAAGAGAGATGATGTCTTCCACATGCCCAAAACAGTGCCTCAGACATAATAGTAACTGAATAAACATAAGCAAAAACTCTATATAATATATAGCTCTTCTTATTATAGCATAATATTAATGACAGCAATATTTATAATGATCTGATTTACAGTTTCTGAAACAGAAAGTTTCCACAACTATGAAGTAATCCTGGTGAGCAGTTATGAAGACATTTCATAAGTTAGACTTATATCATATGAAAACTTCACTGACAGAGGGAATATACTCTACCGGGTATTATAATAAGTTATCCTCTATGTTCTTGGTTACCAACCTTAAGAATAAACCCATGACTGGATGAATTGGCTACTAATAAGAAACTTTTTAAATTAAATCTACCCATCCCCAGCTGTTACTCAAACCCATATTATAGTAGTTCAGCATTATTTGGTTTATCTTGGAACACAGGAACTTTATCTTTGCCATCTGACTTCCTGTTGCATCATTGTTCTTTCTTTAGCAAAGTAAGGTTGTCTGTACCCAAGATTAATATAAGTGAATGGATTTGTAGCTATCAAGTAAGCACATTAAAAATATAGTCAAGGTCCTTCGGGAATATCTGAGGCTGGTCATTAAATAACCATCCTGCAGCTCACAGAGCCCAGAAATAGCACTCTGTATCCTGTTACCTGAAGGGATTAAAAGAAAACTATATATCAGAACACAGTTCTGAGTAACAAAGACAGGCTTCTGCAGTTTTAAATTACTTAAAACTCCCTTAAACCAAACTGAAAGAGATCAAAGTTTTGGCCCAGTAACTTTGAATATCAGATGAAATGCCCTAGTTGGGTTAGTTTGATTATTCTTCTTTAGCTTAATTGTTTCTCTCTATCACCTTGTGCCATTAATGGAGAAAATTAATCTTCGAAGTACTAATGGATCAGCATTTTCAATTATTCATTCCGGCTAAGGAATTTTTTTAAGAAAAGCTCAGTGTTCTCAGTTACGATAAGCCTACCAACAGACACTGATATCCAACCTGAACTGCTACCTCCCAAAAGCATCTCTTCCATGTAAATTTTTCTAAAGATTTAAAAAATCCATTCTGCTTACTTCCTTTCTTAAAGTTCAAACTCATAATCAGCTTAAAGCATAAAAACTTTTAATAAGCATTTTAATAATTTTTTTCCTAAAGACTATTTTCAGAAAGAGGAGGGGTAGGAACAGGGGAGGAATATGGGAGAACGAATATTACAGTCTTTTTAGGACTAGTTCTATTAGCTCCATAATTTTAAATATACTGTTGACACTCTGGTCCTGATTTATTACCAGGCTAGACCTTAGGAATAGATCAACCTCATCTAATCTAACGACAAAACAAAACAAACAAAAAAACCCCCTCTTGTTGCTAGTGTCTCCTTCCCTGCTCCAGTGTGGCTCTGCTTTGTTTGATGTAGAAGAATTTCTTCTGTGTAATTGTCATCTACCTTGATGGTAAGGAAGGGAAGTATTGTGAGCTCATTGTTATTCTTTGCAAAACAACTCTCAATGTTTAAGAAAAGTTTTGGTGCAGACATTGTTTCGGATGACTCTAGAAAAGCTCTGCTGACTTTGGCCAGACTTGGGTGTTTCGTTTTTCTCCCCTGTAAACTGCATGCTCAGACTTCATTTTAAGGGGATGTACATTTGCTAAATGAAGACAAGGAGGTTGCAGCTGCCTTTATGCTATTCTTTAATCTTTCAAGATTTATAATGCTTCTAAACAGTATCACACTAAAATGAAATTATTCAAACATAGGCAAAAGTCTGACATTTCAAAACCCTTGTTTTGGTGAACAATTACAGATTCCAGGTGTTTATTACTGCTTCGAAATATATTTAGGAAAAGGTCTCTGAAAAGTGATGTTTTAACAATTTTCTCCTTAAAACTCTCCATTTTGCAAACCTACCCAGTTTCTTCCAAACTCCAAAGATGTGAACATACTCTAAGTTATCATTCATATAAGTTGGAAACATGGGACCAAGGAATTCTATCTTCAGAGATGGAGTGTTTTAATCCCTTGTCTTGGAAGGAATAAGTTGTTAGAAAATTTTTCTCTCCCCCATGGTTCACTTTTATACTTGAATTAATGTTTATAATGCCACTTCTCATTCTGTCCCAAATCAAATGTCACCAATCCATAAAGGCCTTCCCTAAACCTCCTCTCTAGATTATCCCTACCCCATTACTCTCTATTCTTTCTTGCATAGCATTCATTGCAACATGTAAGCACTGTCGTTGTTTATTGAATGCCTTAGTCTACTACAGTGTAAATTTTGGAGAGTTAGTGAGTTGTCGCCATCTTCATTCCTGTCTCCCCAGGGCCCAGCAATGGGTGGAATGAATGAGAACGCGATCTAATATTTCATGCCACTCTTCAACCCTTTGGATGATGCCTGTATTCCTGATCTCTTTTCAATCAAAATAAAACTAACATGTTTCCTTTTCTTCTCCAAAGAATGTATTTATTTGTCCTGATTACCCAGTTAATAGATGTTTATTTTAGAAAATTTGAGTGGAAAATCTAAGTCACATAAAAATATTATTAAAATCACTAGAGAAAACCAAAATCACTAAGATTGACCAGTCATCCCAGTTTGTCCAAGAGTTGAGGAAATTCCCAGGACATAGAAAAAAATTAAAAAACAGGAAAGTCCAGGGCCAGCCAGCCAGGATGAGATGGTTACTCCACATCTCACCTCTCACTCAGTAGTTACTATAAATAATTTATTCTATTTTAACTCAGCACTTTATGCGTATTATTGCTAATTGAGATTTCATGTAATTTTGAATTTCTTTTTTTTCAATTAATTTTATATCATATACGTTTTTTCACGTGATTAAAATTCTTAATATCTTTTTAAAAACTGTTTTTTTTATTTAATTTTATTGTTTTTGTATTACATCCATTCCCTTTTTCCTCCTCTCTGTCCCCTTCCCCACCCACCCACTCCCCGCCAAAGTCAATCCCATTTGATGCCTACCTCCTTGGTTCTTCCATGCTAGTTCCTTGACTAAACTGCTCCCCTTCTTAATATTGCACACCATACTTATGAGGCAGTGTGACATAAGACCAAGACCAAACAAAGACTCTGGGGCCAGATTACCTGGGTTCAAGTTCCTACTTCACTATGGGCATTTCATTTATTCTCCCCATGCATTTGTTTCTTCACCTCTAATATAGGGATCCAAAGAGTGCCTATCTTACAGACTCTTTGTGAGAATTAAATGGGTTATACTTGAGTGTTATTAGTACTAACTGCCTCTCTATTTTTCTTGATAGATCATCATGTAATATGACAGAATATTTATACTACATGAATGTCAGACCCTGCTTCCTCCCTCTTTCACCTTTCAGAGGACTGACTTCCAAACAAACCTTCCTAACTACCCTCATATCTGCTTCGCAGAGGACCCAACCAAGACAGAAACTGCTAATTTGATAGGAGAAAAAAAAGACATTTCATTATTTTAGTTGCATTTCTTTAGTTACAGATTTGAGTGAATATTAAGCTCTGAAATTTCCTCTTTGGTGAACTATCCACATTCTTTGCCCATTTCTCCTCTTGGGGTCAGTGTTTATCTTGTTTGTCGTGTGAGTTCTTTATAGAGAAAAAATATTAGCCTTTTATGTCAAATCGGTTTTTGATGTACAGAAGTTCTACACTGTTATAAATTCAAATAATTATAAACTACTTAATAATTTTTATCTTTGCTTTAGTGCCATGAGAATACATTTCCTTCCTAAAATCAGTCATTTATAGTTTCTCCCTATTTTTCAATAATTTATATTTAGTCTATCTGGACTAAATTTGCAATTACAGTGCACAGTGAAAGTCTTAATTGATTTTTTCCTAGCAAACTTTGTCCCTCCAGATCATTTAATAGACAATCTTATCCTTTCTGATTGATTTGTCATGCCTTCCAATATCATTTATTAGATTTTATGCATGCTGGTTCTTTTCCTATTACATAAATTTGTCTCTTTTCCATATGCTATGCTTGCTAAATCAATGCAGTTTTACAGTGTTTTGATATCTGCTGTGCTGAATCTGAATGAATAAACGTTCCAGGCTTCTCTAGTTATTCCAAAGTGCAGTTATGACTCTTTAGATTGTGTCTAGACTGGGTCAATTTCTCTTTCCCCAACTGGCCCAACATTGGAGAATTTGTCATTGCTGAGGCTAGTGGAAATGATGGCAATAATTCTCATAAAGCCTCTATATAAAGAAGAAAAAACTAATTTATGAAGGAGAATTGTTCAAAACATGATACAAATGAGAATGCCCTCTTCAGCTTCATCCTGTTTCCTAGTGCAGAGCAACCCAAAGCCTACAGTCCAGAACTGACAGTGACACCACAGGACCTGCCAGTGGTGTGTTCTTTACAGGGATATGAAGCAAAGTTCAGAGAAACGTGTTTACCTAGCCACTGTGTGACCAGCAGTGTCACTGATTCCTGGATGCCATTAACCATGGACGGAAAAGCAAACAAAAGGGGAGAATCATAAACAAGATTTGTGCTGTCACATGTTGCTTCTACCATCTTTACAACATTCCTGCCAGACTGAGTTCTGAGAAGCCAGAGAGAAAACAAC
Organism: Noctilio leporinus; assembly: GCA_004026585.1. Lineage (NCBI taxonomy): Eukaryota > Metazoa > Chordata > Mammalia > Chiroptera > Noctilionidae > Noctilio > Noctilio leporinus. The sequence continues at coordinate 9,163 of PVIW01005037.1, forward strand.
AGAGGAGCAGCAGGTCACGGTGTGTCAGCCAGCAGCAGCTAGGGGATCCTTACTGGTCACCCTCAAGATAAGGAAAAAAAACCCGAATAGGTAAAAGAGCTTGAAAGGACTGCAGAATTTCTTTTTAACAACAATCACCTGAAAGCTAGTTGCAATTGTGTGAATATGTTTTCATTGTCCTTATTCCACTGTATGATTATGTCTTTGGCCTGCATTTCTCTCTATGTCCTTGGCAATTAAGACTTTTCTCCTTTCTTTCCTTCCTTCCGCCCTCCCTTCCTTCCTTCCTTCCTTCCTTCCTTCCTTCCTTCCTTCCTTCCTTCTACCCTTTATCTTACTAATGTTGTTATGCCTGCCTTTTAAGTTTAAATAAGTATGCACCTTTAATTCACTCAGATGTATTTATGGGCAAAGGACAAACAAGTCTTTAATGAACAATAAAGCCAACATGAACAAGAATAAACATGCATCTGAGGCTCATAAAGTAAAATAGACTCATTCTGAAGAGTCTGTGGGATGAAGGTTTTTCTTCATCCAGCAAGTTTTTACCCTGCATGAAACAGACACAATTTTAAAAGACAAATGGGAAGAGTGTCCTTCTGAGGAGGAAATGCTCACCTGCTTTGGCTGGAAATCTGCCAACATCCCACAAGACAGTTCTGAGTTGGCAGGCTGCCCCATGGTTAGATGAGGAAGCCATTTCCTGAGCCAGTACATTCAGGGCAGTAGCCACCCTCCACACTGGGAAATGAGTTTTAAGTGTCTTCTGTAGAGACAGTGAAAAGCAATCTGACTTGGAAAGGTAGCTTGGAGGTGGCACATTTTTATAACCCTGGAAAACTAATTTAAGCCCTAGAAATAAAGAGGTATCACTTCACTCTGACAGGATGAAAAAACGCAGAACAAAGAATAGATCACTTAAAAACAATTACACCCAAAGGTGGCTGGTTCGATTCCCTAGCCAGGGCCCATAACCAGGTTTCCAGCCAGGTCCATAGCTGGAGGCAGGTGAAAGGCAACCATACACTGATGCTTCTCTCCCTCTCTGCCTCTTTCCTTTCCTCTCTCTCTGGAAATAATAAATAAAATATTGAAAAATAGATTAACTACAATTACAAAAGTCACTTAGAACAGTGAAGGCATAGTGGGAGGTCCTAGGGAAAGACATTGTTTTTGAAAACATAAATCATGGTGTCCTAGAAGAGGGAAACTAGTGTAGCAACTCAAAGCATAGATGTTGTTGTCCAACAGACCCAGATCCAAATCTGTTACTTTAGGGATCTAGGACAATGGGTTTCTTCATCTGTGAAGTAGAAATGTTACTATTTCCTACTTCACAGGTTTGGTGTGGAAATTAAATGAGTCTAGCCATGCAAAGTACTTAGCCCAGAAGTTGACACATTGAAAGCACTCAGTGAAGGAAATAAAGGGGATAATAATCTTACTACTCTCAGGTTATAATTCACAGTATGAAAATCAGTAGTCCTAAATACTAGACAGTAATCCTCAGACCTGTTTTCTAACATATTAAGGAATTTCTCTGTACCAAAAAGAATAATGGCAAACTTGAGCAATTAAGACAATGGATCATGAAGCAAAATCATGTGATCTGAAGGAAGATGTGTTAATAATCAGGAGTGACAAAAATCTGGGCAGAGCCATTGCAGACAGTGGCTGGTGAAGAGCTTGATTAGTTACAGGGTCAGTATGGTGAAACAATCACATATATTCATCTCCTCTTCCTCTTGAGATGCTATTAAAATCCCAGAAACAAGACTATAAAGGGAATAATTTTCAATGCTCCTCAAAACACAGAGGAAGGACTCCACTGGTGACCAATAGATTAGATCAATGTCTGGGAGACTAAATGATAGCTATTATCATTTTTGTCATTATGTCTCAGCATCATCCTAGCAGGATAAAGAGCTAGGTAAATCTTCTAGTTCACCCTTCTGCTTCTAAATTGGATCACATTTAAATACTTAGAAAAAACAGAGAAGTGGTTGCTGATGAAGCAAGAAAAAAAGAAGCCTCAATGTAAAGAGAGAGGAGACAGTGTGTACAGGCAAATATTGGAGATGGGGCAGGGAATACAGATAAGGAGAAAAATGATCTGAGGAATACAAGAGAGGTATAGGACACTGTATTCAAATACAGCAAATGGTGACATTGAGCTATTGGGGCTAAAAATGGAGGAATTAACTAAAGAGTGTTTTCGGAAAGGCTCCCCTCTCCAGCTCTTAAATTCTTTTGTAGTGTCTATCTTACAGAAAACATAGGGGGTCCATTTCTAAAGAAACTGATTAAAATCAATACAAGAGATCCAACATCAATTAACAGGAGTTCCAGGAACGAAGAACAAAAAAATACAGAAATAAGGGCATTTTAAAATAAATAAAATTTTCTAGAGGCAAAACATGTAAGTCTTCATTATTAAAAAAGCCCCCAACTACCCAAAACAATGAATGAAGACATATGCATATAGGTAATTGTAAACACAAAGAATAAAGACAAGATCTTAAATTTTTCCCTAAAAACAAAACTGCTCATCTACAAAGCAGTGTTACCCAGAATAGCATTCAACTTCTTAATGACAATATGGATTGCAATATGAACAATATGAAACAAATTGCAATAAGGACAATATGAAAACAGTGGAATAGTATTTTTATAATTTTTAAAATTAACATCGTTCTTGTATTACAGTTGTTTCACTTTCCCCCCATTGCTCACCCCTACCCCATCCACCCCAATATTTTTATAATTCTAATGGAAAAGGATTTTGAATTTGGAATTCTATACCCACCAAAACTATCGATTAAGTGTGATGTAGATTAAACCCATTTTCAAATTTGCAATAGCTAAGAAAATTTACATTCTAAGAAATTTCTTAGAAAATGCCTTGAGAATGTGATCCAGGAAAACATGAGAATAAATCAGTAAAGTGAGAGGAAGTCCTGTGATGACTTGAGAACAGTTCAAATTGGATATAATGGATGGTAAGTCGTAACTGGGGACGGGGGCAGGGGGGCAGCACTTCAGGGAGAGGGTGTACTCAATAGCATATCTGATGTTATGCAGAATATGGAAATAATAAATACTATGGAAAATAAAACTATAGAAGAAAAATGTATTAATCATGGTATAATATAGCAATTCATAATTTTTATAAAGTCAAAATAATAACATTTTGTTGCTTTTCAACTTTTGGACTCAACCCCTAGGCATCATATGGAAGACTAAATTTTAGTTACAGGATAGATCATAAATGTTATCAACTTTGACACAGCAAATAAAAAAGTATAGATGTTAGAAGTTAGAAAGGGAAAGTAGTGGGAAAACTAAATGGAAGAATAGAGACACTAGTGTCCTCATCTGACAAGATGGGTCATCAATAATGTATATAGTTGATAAAATAAAAAATTAAGGTGTGGTAATATCTTTAATGATACTAGGGAAGAGGTGTGTAATATCTCTGAATTAATATCTCATTTATTATACAGGAAGCATTTAGATAGTACCTAAAATTGATAAATCAAGCATGATAAAATGTGATTAAAATGTTCAGGAATTAGTGCACAATTCTGAATATATTAAAAATATTGAATAGTATATTTTAAAAGGGTACATTATATGCTATATGAATTATACCTCAATAAACCTGTTATAAATTGTATTAACTTTAAAAGTAAAACTAGTTACATAATATAGTATGTATGTGATACATGATTTTTTTTTAAGTATAGAACAAAGAAGAAAATAAAGAAAAGGGAATGATTGTGAAATTATCCAAGATTAATTGTAGTCACTCTGAAAGGGTTAGGAACTATTATTTTAATTTGATCATCAAGATAGGTTAGTATCCAAAAAAGTGGTATGGAAAGGTTTTCAACAAAATCAGAGCTTACTTTTTTAATGAAAGGAAAGCTATCTTAGAAAATATTTTCAGGTTTTGTTTTTTGTTTGTTTTTCTTTTTAAAAAAACGATTTTATTTATTTTTACAGAGAGGGTAAGGGAGGGAGAAAAAGAGAGAGAGAGAAAAACATCAATGTTTGAGGGATACATCAATCATTTGCCTCTCATACAATCTCACCTAGGGACCTGGCCTGCAACCCAGACATGTGCCCTGACTGGGAATTGAACCTAGCAACCTTTTGGTTTGCAGGCCAGCACTCAATCCACTGAGCCACGCCAGCCAGGGATATTTTGTTTCTCTTATTCTTTGATTTGAGCTTGAAGTTTAGATGGTCTTAGAGTACATTTGACTAGGCAAATAAAGTTATCTTTGGGAAAATTAACATTAATTAAATATTCTTTCATATGAGTACCCATATATATGTAAAACATCAAGACATAGATGGGGCAAAAACAACAGAATGGAGTTACAAAACTCTGCCTTCCTTTGAAATATAGAGGCTCATTTTAAAATGCTGAGTTTGGGGCCTGGAATGCAAAGCATCTCAACTTGGCATTTGAATATTTTTTCCTCCTAAGCCCATCACATTCTTTTCTCTATCTTTAAGTGAAGGCTGAGTGGAAGGGTCAGCAGTTCCTGGATACAACCCAGAGAACCTATGATCTTAGTGGTAGTTGGCTTATATCCAGTTCCCAGGACTTAACGCTTATCATTGTAACATTATGATAACAAAACACTGGCAGTTACAAAGTATTATCTATCCTTTCATATTAAAGATTATTCCTTTTTTTAGAAAACTTTTTTGAAGTTTACAGAAATCAAAGGTATCGCTATAACTTCAAATAGAGTAAATATCCATCTACCCACAATAATTTAAGTTTTTAGAAAATGGATGTAAAGGCCACCTAAAACCCTTTCCAACTCCAAGGAAGGTCAAATTACTATGTTGTTTTGGATCTTTTTTTTACTTGTTCTCTGTTTTCTTCAAAAACTGAAGCTCAGAGAGGTTAGTAATGCAGTAATGGGTGGACCAAATTTAAACTCCAGTGTTTTATTCCAAATTCATTACATTGTCTTGACACCTCCTAATTGCCTTACATTATTTCAGCTTCTTGTTTGAGACTCATTGAATTCACTCTAAGTAACATCTCCCTTTGCAAAAAATGTTAACAAAATATACTCTTAATGGCAAAAAGAAAGATATACAATACATCTATTTCTGCATATAACTTTACAAAGTTATGGGCTTCATCTGTTGAGTGAAAAGAACAAATGCAACTATGTGGGCTTTAATGGAGGAAATAATAAGTAATTAAATGGTATAACTGGACTGCTGGATAAGAACAGATATGGGACTTTCTCTTGAGTGATTTATTTTGGTCTTTTATTTAAAGCAGTCCTTATTTTTAGATTGCTGAATTAAACAGCCAAATTAAAAGCTAAGCAAATTTCTCAGTGGGCAAATTTAACTTTCTGGATTTGGAAATACCCTTGCATATCCACCACCCTCTTTAAAAATGAAAACAACACCTCTTCAAAACACTGGGCCCAAGGCAGGTCATCCAGAAGCAGCCTCAGAACTCTAAATTCCAATATATTCTGGGAGTGGCAGCAGGGGAAACAAGCCTAAACATCATATTGGGTAGCTCCAATGTACTTTCCCTGCTCACTTAAGTTAATTATTTCCTATTTACTAAAAGTAACTAGCTACCTGAGAATCTACCAAGCAGAATATTCCCTCTCCACCTAGCCACTGTTGGTATTCATAAATCATACTGTGAGGTTATCGCAAATGGCTTTAAAGAAAAAAGCAAACAGTTCATGGATTTAATAGCTCCTTTACACCCATGACCTTTGTGTGATAATGCTGGAATTGAGCTCACCCAGAAATCAGTGCTCAGATGGGACCCAAACTGGGCCAGAAGGAAAGGCAAAGAAGTCCCACCAAAAGGCAATGTGGTTACTTTTTAGCAACCAGAGTGTGATAGGCATGATAAGTGATGAAGGCCTCAGTTAGAGAGACCACCAAAAGTTCCATAGAGTGCAAAGACAGGAATGGTGTATCTTTTGATGGATCGTAGTCATTTCACTTTCCACCCTCTTTTGAGATAAGAATATATAATCTATACATACTTAGGATTCTCCTCACTATCAGTAGGAGTGGATAAGGTCCAAGTGAATGACCCCTTCCACTGAATTCAGAGATTCAGAATATGAACTATTATTCTAAGCCAATCTGCGTTCCAGTCGATCAATACTCACAACCTTAAATTCTAGGACCTCTCTGAATTTTGGGGGTGGGGGAGGGGGAGAATATTATTCCTTCTGGTGGGCTAAGATATGAGAGGGACATGAGAGCAGCCAGAGGACATAGTACAGAGCCTGAGGATAGACCAATGGAGTTGACAGTTGAGCTCAGACAGAGATGGAGACCAAGAGAAGCTGAGTTCTGGGAGCACCATCTGAACCACAAATCCTGCCCTACCTAAAGGTCCTAGATTTTCAGACACTTGGGCCCATAAATCCCCTTTCTTGTTAAACCAACTTCAGTTGGGTACCCTATCACTGGCAACAGAAAGAGTCCAAACTGATATACATTTCATTCACACAAATGTGTTTGTGTAAACTATAAAATAAAAATGCATTCATATTTTCAGCCATTTCTATTGGGAGATATTTTGTAGAATCTGTTGGAATAAACATTGTTAAGCTATATAACTAAGACAAATGGAAGCAATTATGTACTTTGTAAAATATGAAACTTTGCAACATTGCTTTGTTGCACCAGAGCATTATTACAATTGGAACTTCTACACAGGCACATCATTGGCCACCATTGGAAGCACAAGTGAATTGGACCAATCTGAGGTCAGCAATGCTCAGACTGTCACATGCAGAGAGTTGTTTATTTATGTAAGCAATCAGAATTCAGTAATTAAACTGAATAGTAGATGATGTTTCACTTTATAAGCAACATAAATCAATTTAGAAGTGAATCGCCAGTGATTAGGGACTAATAACAAAATAATAAGGTTATAAAAAAAAAGTTTGAGTGGAAAAAGACCAGAATGTTTGATCTGGGTTATGAAAAAACAACAACAACAAAAAAAGCCTAGTCTTCTACAGACTTCATGTGTAACTTTCTGTTTGTTTTTTGGTTTAAGTTCTTTTTTCTTTTTTCTTTTCTGCTTTTTAAAAAAAGTGTTGTCTTTTTACAGTTGTCCCTATTTTCCTCATTGCTCTCCCCTACCCCACCATCTCCTCAGTCAATCCCCACCCCGTTGCCCATGTCCCTGGGTAACTTTCTGTTTTTAAGTCCTGATTGCTCTGAGGACACTGCTGATGGAGGGAGGGGAAAGGACCATTAATCTCTAAGTGTCTGTCATCAGTTAGGAAGCTTTTTGTAGCACAAACTCAATTTAAACTGACCCGAAGAATAAGGGAATCTATTGACTCTTAATCAGAGAGTCTAGAGAGCAAAATCTGGGTCAGTTTGAGCCAAAGGTTTATAACATCATCAGCACAAAGTGCTCCCCATTGTTTGCAATTTCTTTGGTTTGGGCATGCCTTCTGAGGTTGAATTTTTAGGTAGCCAGGCTTTCCTATTCAGTTAGCAAGGCTGACTCCAGCAACTCTCAGGACTAAATGCTTTCTCATTAACATGGGGGCAGAAGTGGCTATCCTTCCTTTCAATCATAAAACCAAACCCTTAGGCTTGGCACTGCCTGGACTTTCCCACAACTGAAAAAATTACTGTGGCCAGGGAAGTTATGCACCACAGTAATTTCAGACCTGGGAAATAATGCCATGTCTGAGCCAGTAACATAAGTAGAGCTAGACTAATAAAACCCCACCTCTAAAGCTAGGGAAGGCATTGATCCCACCCAGCCACATGGTTCTACCTAAGGCAACAGGGTGAAATGAATGTTATGCAGGCAACCAAAATGTTTTTTGTCACCATGTTCTACTACCAGGCTGAAGCTGACTAGGGTGCTAATCAATAGGGAGGCTTTACTGGAAACATATCTAGATGAACAATAGTGTTCAGGTCTATTCCATTGTGTTCCTTATGCCTGACACACATAATTCAGACTAATTTTTCCATAGGCAAGAAATGGAAATAACCTATGAATCTATCATCATTGTTGCCCTAAGTTTTCTCAATATAACCCTAATATATCATAAAATGGCCTGGTGTGTGAGGGTGTTTAGTCCCATTTTAACACATCTAATGTCCATGCCAAAGATATTGATTTTCAGGCTCAATTTTTCAGCACTGTCATTTGGACCACATTTAAATGAATGCTTAGGTGGCATTTCTTTTGGATACCAAAACCACTTTATTTTTCAAAAACATTTTACATTGTCATAACAGCAAATGTTAAAACAAAGGCAAAATAGTTACAAAGTGTTTGTAGCAGATACTGCTGATGTCTTGGGTCACATCCCCTAAGCCCACTCCTGACCTCCAGGGACAACTGACAGTCTCACCTCAAACACCACCACCAGTCTTTCCATTTTCTATCTCAGGACTTTCCTTGAAATCTAGGCCATAGGTGCTTACTTGGCCCAGAGGTAAGTAAAGCCAGGAAATGTAACAGGTGCTCAATAAATGTTTGTTGAATAAGTGAATATTCTATAATAATAGATTGCCATTAAATTGTTTCATCAGTGGACAAACAGTAGGGTTCTTGCTACGCTGTGAAGATCATACATGTTTGGGACCTAAATAACTTACACACGACAATGCTGTCCAGAAGGACTTCCTGCAGCGAGGGAAAGATTATGTATCACTGCTATCCAGCACAATAGCCACTATCCACATATGGCTGTTAAGCACTTGAAACATGGCTAGCAGGAATAAATCACTAAATTTCTAATTTAGTGTAATTTAATTTAATTCATTTGCATTTACTTTTAAATAGCCACCTGTGTCTAATAGCTATCACATTGGTCAGCACCGATGGACCATGTCAGGTACTGCCATAAAAGTTCCCTTCCCTCTTACCACACATTGGGTTTGCCCCATGCCAGGCACTGTTATGAGGATTCTTTCATTGGACTCAAAGTCAAGACCTCAACAAAACCGTGTGTGGTCACCTTGACTTGATGAGCTTTTTAAATTGGTTGATGATGAGCTCTGAGCAGACTTTCATTGCTAATTTTCTCATTGTTGGCTTGGTGAGAAATGATATGATCTAGAAATGCATGTGTCAGTTTAAATCCAGCCCTTTCATTTACATTTATATTTTTTTAAATATATTTATTGACTTAGAGAGAGAGGAAGAGAGAAACATCTGTGTTGGAGAGAAGCATTGATTGGCTGCCTTCTGTATATGCCCTAACCAGGGATTAAACCTGCAATCTAGGTATGTGCCCTGACTAGGGATTGAACCCCCAACCTTTTGGTATATAGGACGATATTCCAACTAAGCCACATTGGCCTGAGCTACGTTTAAAAAAAATTTTTTTTAATGCTGTCTTAAAACAACCATTCATGCCTAAGAAAACGTTTTATCTTTGAATCCTTTATTACTTGAAAAAGTCCTCCTTCCTAAGAAGAAAAGAAATATGTTTTTGTAATGTTCAGGTTGTAAAGATGAAAACTCTGGTTTCAAAGAACTTTGTAAGCTTGGCAAACCCTGTTCCCATCACTAATAATAAAAACGCTTTGTGTGCACACACCTTGCTCCGTGTGGTTTCACAGAGTGGTCACAGGTGGGCATCAGGTGCTCAGGATTCTATTCTTAGCTCTCTCACTGACTCAGTCTTTGACCTCAAAAAGTTGGAGTAGATTTAAACCAAGGACTCCTGGGTGTACAATGAGAACATTCACACAAAACGCTAATGACAGCACTTTTCACTCTGCTTTGATGAACATTTCAGGATATAGCCAGAGACCATCCTTAACTAGCTCCGGTTCCCTTTTGTTCTCCCTCTGCATCCCTTTCTCTTCCCCATTCTACATTTCCACAATGGTTGCATACAAATCCACTTGGCCAACTAGCGATAGCAAGAATAACTATGGCATAATTTCAGACCTTGAGGATACAAAGTAATAAAATACTGGCCGCTGAGTCTTAAATACACAATCTCATTACTTAAAACTTCTTGAAACAAATGAGCATATTGGTAACATGCTTTGAACCAGAGGATTCTACCTCTACACAAAAGCAATGACCCCAGCGGTGACACCTGCTCCAGACTCGAATGCTCAGTTACACTGGACCCCCTGCTGCCCACCAGACGTAGATTCCAACTTGCATTTGTTCATCAAGGCTCCTCCCGGCTGTCTTCTGGATTAGGTGTGCTTTAAACTGTGAGGTTCTGGGCTTAGTACTTATGTCTCTTTGAGGATTCAGGAGTCTGCCATCCTCATGGGGTCCAAGAACCACAGGGAAGAAGGCGGGGTGATGCCTTTAGCCAATTTTCAAGGATACGCTTTTAAAATTGAGATTCTATGATTATGGCTTTTACTCTTGAGTTTTTTTTTTTAATCCTCACCTGAGGATATGTTTATTGGTGAGAGATAGAGACAGAGGGAGGGAGGGAGAGAGAGAGAGAGAGGGAGAGAGAGAGAGAGAGAGAGAGAATCAGTTCTCTCCCACATATTTCCCAGCCAGGGATCAAACCCACAACATAGGTATGCGCTTTGACCAGGAATCCAACTCACAGCCTTTTGGTGCACGGGGCAATGTCCCAAGCAAGTCACCTAACTAGGGCTGAAGGAAGAGTTCTGAGCAGAGGAGTAACAAACAACATTGAACTTTTCAAGGCTCCCTTTGCTGCATGTGTATCTCCAAGTATTACTTAACCCTGTATTTGCCGTTGTTTTGTTATGCCAGTCAGGTGAGAAACCTTATTCTTGCTCTGCCTGGGCTCTCTTCCTCTCCCTCACCACTTACAACAACCTGTGTCCTCTGTCTCTGTCTCCACACTCCTCCTTTGCCAAGGAGGCTGCTCTGCCTGCTGGCTCATCTTCTTCTTGCTTACACACCCCATTGCAGCCCACAGAACCAGATCTGACTGTCTCCTATTAACATCGCCCGTCTGTTAATTGCTCATCATCTGAGAGCTGTCGCCATCTCTGTATGTATTTGACTTGGCATGGAATTTTCACCTTTTTCCTCAGAGATTCTCAGATCAGAGTGACCCCAATCTGTGAGTGGTAGACTCCAGAGATTGTGGCTGACCTAGAAATTATTTTCCTCCTCCCTTATCTTTTCCTCCTGCTATTTGGGCCTTCCCTGTTGATTATTTCCTATTTTCACTGGGACCTGGAGAGGCAAAAGGGGAGGTCAGCCATCAGTGTTGCTACTCCACAGCAGTCCTAATGAAAGGATTTGATAAAAGATAATACTGACGCATATATGTAATAATATAAAGTGTAGAAATTTTCAGAGGCCTTTAATTGCCTTTGATATTTCCAGGCCTTTTTACCTGAAGAATGGAAAATTAACTATTGCCATTATTAAATATGGATAAGGTTGAGTTTTCCAAATTTTACAAGTGTCTGATCACTATGCAAATATAAGCTACTTGCCTTACACTTTTAGAGGGATCCGGAGTCCATGCTTGGCTTTAGGAAATTGAATGAATGTCACTATCATGGAACATTTTCATGCAATAATGGCCTCCCTGCTGCCAGATAACTGCTGAAGCAAATCCACTGATGAGAAATAAATGAGAAAGGAAAGCAGCGCGTAGAAACACTGACCCTTTCAAGGCATTCAGTCATTCTGACTTTGTTTCTATTTATCAGGACGGGAGTGATGAAGAATGAGTCATGTTAGGTCAATAGATGCAGGTGGGATCCATGGATGCCTTTGCATCATGCATTTATGTGATGGGTGCTGTCAGGAAGGCTGTCTGGGACGGCAGGACCACAGCCAGAGCGGGAGGCCTGCCAGTGAGAAGGTGTCTGCACTGGCTGCTCATTTATTTTATATTATAGATCAGTTTTATTCATCTTCATTTCTGATGCTCTCTCTGGTTGAAAGAACAAGGCTCAGCAATTTGGGATCACATAGCCATCTGAATCAGCTGTCACAATACCAGAGTGAGGGTTTGATATATAACCTGACACTTCACTTCTTCAAGGGAATGGTTCTCATTGTGCTGGATCGAAGAGTGAATTATTGTTTCTCATGCATTGATTGCTGGGGAATAATGCTCTGATTACAGTGTTCATCTCTCCCCCATGGAGCCATCCACTTCGTGCTAGTTGGGGGTCCACCCAAGAAAATGAAATTCCTGCCTTGGCATTATCTTGTAAAGTGAAATCTGGAGTGTGTGCTTCCAGTTTCCACTTCACCCATGCTGCAATCTTAGTAAAAAAGAAGGGAAGGCAGTTCTTTTTCCCTGCATGACTGAACTCTGACTTCATAATAAACCTACAATGTTGTCAGGTAATTCCAATATTTCAGTCACACAAAGGAAAAAATATTCCTCCAAATCTTGGGGGTTGAAAAGAAAAAAAAATAAAAATGTCAAAAACAGAGCTTATAGCAAACTGCTATGTTTAGCCCATTCACCAGCCATTCCCATTTTCCTTTCCCCTTGCTGTCTTCTACTACACAGTGCTTACTTTTCTTAGCCTCCCTTGAAGCTGGGTGTGGCCTTGTGAGACCATGTGGCAAGTAAAATCTAAAAGAAAGTATGAGCCTAGAAACATGGTTTATTGGAAGGAAGGGAGGGAGGGAGGGAGGGAGAAAGGGAAGGAAAAAGTTTTAAATTTTTTCCTTCACACTATTGTGTCTCTATATATTCTTCTTCCTCTCACCATTAAGACCCTGGGAGGAGTATATACCCCATAGTAATTCTTCCTGGGTAGACTTAGCCAGCATTCATTTTCTCCATATTAACTTTTCAGTTTCAGACTCAGCCCATTCCTGAGAGTCTTATGCTTATGGGAAATTGACCCTAGTCCCAGATGTGGGCCATCATTTGCTAAAGTGACTGGTTCAGATAAGTCAGTTTAGGCAAATTTGAAAGTCTCCTGGCCATAGGGATTTGATCAGGAATGGGCCAAGATGATTTTTGGGTTTCGCTCTCTTCTTAAAAAAAGCTTCCAAAAGTCTCTCAAGACTACCGGCACACTTTCTCTCACTTTCTGGATCTTGTGTTACTCTGATTTGAGGCCTGAAATTGATGCAGTCATTTCTGTCACCAGGAAGGAAACCAGGCTTGAACTAATCTGACACTGTGGAAGGAGGAGTTACAAGATGAAAATAAACTTTTTAAATAACACTGGTGAGCCTAACAGCTGTATTTGCCTCTAAATTTTCCAGGTTTATGACCCAATGAACTCCTTTATTTGAATTCGGTTTTTGTTACTGAGCAACATAGCCATTACATGCTCATTTTAATACAAAAATCTGATCATTGCCATCCCTTGCTTGGGACTCTCCATGAATTCCCTTTATGTACAAGATGATATTTAAATCCCTGATGCTGGCATGCAAAGCCCTTCACAATCTTGCTCCTGCTAGGCCATCAAGTCTCATCACTAATTCTCTTTGGCCCATCTCTCCCAACACACACATATAAGAACATATTACATTCTTTTTTTTTTTTTTTAAGATTTTGTTTATTATTTTTAGAGGGAGTGGAAGGGAGAGAGGGAGAGAGCCATCAATGCATGGTTGCCTTTCACCTGCCTCCAGCTACAGACCCGACTGGAGACCTGGTTTGCAACCTGGTTATGTGCCCTGGCTGGGGAATCGAACCAGCAACCTTTGGGTTCCCAGGTCGGCACCTTATCCACTGTGCTACCAGCCAGGACGAGCATATTACATTCTTGAAATTGTGAATTACATGTAGTTCTGAAACATACTTCTCTCTCTTCTCATCTGGGAACTGCTCATCTGCCATTCCCTCTGTTGGCATTCTAGAACTCTTTCCTACCTCATGTTTAATGCGTAAATTAATGTTCATCCTAGCCCAACCTCTCCTATGAAGCTTACTCCAATTTCTCCATATTATCCATCCAAGATTATTTTCTTTTTTAAAAATAGATTTTACATATCTGTTTGTTTGTTTATTTAGAGGGAAAGGGAGAAACATCAATTTGAGAAAAACATTGATCAGTTGTCTCTTGATTATGTCCCCATTGGGGACAAAACCAACAACCTAGGTGGGTGCCCTGACCTAGAATCTAACTGGCAACCTTTTGCTTTGCAAGATGACACCTAACCATGCCAGTCAGAGCCATCCATAACTATTGTCATACAAGACCAAGTTCTTTGAAGGCTGGGGCTATGCCTAATTCATCTTTATAACCATATCGATTAGCAGTATCTGGCATGATAGGTCCTCTATGTTTGAATAAATGAATGAATGCAAATCATAAATTAATAAATCAGATACAAAGATTAAAATTTTACTTGGATTATTAAATCTTCTACATGATGAAAAGCTAATTAAAATAATAATCATTAAGAGGTTGACTAAGTCCTTCAGATGTCTTTTCCATGAAACTTGGTCCCTAAGGGAAATTTTTATAACTACAACAGATACTGGTTTTGTCTTCCTGGTAGACTTTCCCACTATCCCACCTTCTTCCAGGATTAGTTCCTGATCTTGACCAGGAAGGCAGATATTTGATCCTGGGCAAGTTCTTTTTTTCCTCTTGTGAATTCGGGTTTTTTTTGTCCCCAAGAACTTAACTCTGGAGCAGACACACCTAGGACCTGCCTGAGTGATCTGATAAAAACCTCTTTGAGAAACATGTCTCCAAACCCCTGAGGCCAAGAAATCTTGAGTTGTCTGTTTTTGTCCTTCCAAAGCTTCCTAAAGTTTGGTTGTTCAGTTCTTCCTTCTATTCTGTTGCTCACCTGCAGTCTCCTTTCAATAAATCTCCCTTATTAGTTGTTAGGCTAGTCAGAAATGGGTGTGTTTCTCATAACCATAGACTCTTAACTTATATTTCTTTGATGCATGCTAATTTAGGGATATCACACTATAAGGTAACATAAAGATGTGCATTATTATTGATTAATAAGTCAGGCTATTTCCCACAATGCCAGAAAATATCTAGGTCAGTGTCTCACATATAGTAAATCAGGGAATACTTGCTGAATGAATATACTTCCAGGTGTGAGAAATTAGGGACTGATGATATCAAGGGTAGGGCAGAAGTCTTTTGACTGTGACATTACTTTTTTTTTTTGGCCCATTCTTTCACTTAATAATCATTTGGTGCATGTACTATGTGCTTCGTCCTCAAGTAGCTTCCAGTCTAGTTCCTTAAAGCATGAAATTAAGAACAGATACAATCCTTACCTTTATGAAGCTTACATCTAGCACTTGGAGGTAAACTATTGCTGTATGATAAAATACATTGCAATAAGGACTAATATTGGATAGGTAAATCATACAATGAGAGTTCATAGGAGTAGCTCCTAATTCACTTTTGCATTTAAGGAAGATATCCTAGAAGAAGCTAAATCTAGGCTGATACCTGAAAAGGAATTTACTTGGCAAAGTGGTTGGGAAAGATTATTCTAAGCAGAAGGCATAACACATACATAGGCTAGAGAATAGAAAGCATATCTTTGGAAAATAATCACAAATAGATCAGCATATATGGAATTTAGAATAGTGTTAAGTGAGATGAGGCTGGAGAAGTATAGCATATTATTATGGGTCTTGAAGTCTGAAGCAATGTGGAATCAAGCAAGTGATACCATCAGATATGCTACATTGGCTGCAGTAGAGAATGACTGAGAAGGGGAGAATCTGGAGAAAGGAAAACCACTTAGAATTTGCTGTGCGGTATAAACATCAGCTTCAAGTGGCTACTGAGCTCTTCAGATGTGGCTGGTACAAATTAAGATGGCTAAAGGAGTAAAATACACCCTGGGTTTCAAAGACTTAGTGCAAAAATAATGATGTTTTATTTATATATATATAAATAATTTTATAGCCCTGGCTGGCGTGGCTCAGTGGGTTGAGCACTGGCTCATGAACCTAAGAGTCACCAGTTCAATTCCTGTCCAAGCACATACCTGCATCGCAGCCCAGGTCTCCAGTTGGGGGCATGTGAGAGGCAACCGGTTGATATATCTCTCATACATGATGTTTTTCTCCCTCTTTTTCTCCTTCTCTTCCCATCTCTAAAAACAAAATAAATAAAATTTTAAAAAATATACTAAAATGTAGAACTTTATTTTTATTTTTTTAATTTTATTATTTTTAGAGAGGGGGAAGGGAGAGAGGCAGAGAGGGAGAGAGAGACATCAGTGTATGGTTGCCTTTCATCTGCCTCCAGCTACAGACCTGGCTGGAGACCTGGTTATGTGCCCTGGCTGGGAATCAAACCAATGATGTTTGGGTTCATAGACCGGCACCTTATCTATTATGCCACTAGCCAGGGCTAGAAATGTAGAACTTAAAAAAAATATATTTTATTTTAAATTTTATTTCAAGAATTTCATAGTAATTATATGTTGAAATGATAATATTTTGGATTCATTGGGCTAAATAAAATATATTATGAAAATTAATTTCACCTGTTTTGTCTTAAGTTTTTTAATGTATCTATTAGAAAATTTAAAATTACACATGACTTGGGTTTGTGGCTTGCATTATATTTTTATTGAGTGATTCTGAATGAAAAGGTTACTTCAGCAACCTACATAAGATGATGAAGACTTAAACTGAGTTAGATGCAATTGTAATTAAGTAGACTTAAGAAATATAAAGAATAAGGGTAATCAGGTCATGTTGACGGTTGGATGAGAAAGAAAAAATGAGTGGTAAGATGGCTCTCAGGTATCAGGCTTGGAGAACTGAGTGGATACTAGTGGTCTTCCATGAGATAGGAAGCAAAAGAAGCATATTTAAGAGGAAAATATCAAGTTCAGTTTTGGATACCTAAATTTGAAAGCCTCAGTATCCAGTTGCAAAAGTTGGGTAGCAGATGTATACATGGATGGGGAGGTCAGGAGACAGGGCTGGTTGGTTTGTTTACTGTATTTGGGCATCATCAGACCATAAGTCACATTCAAAGCCTTGGGTACAACTGTGAGTGGGAGGAGAGAGGAGAGAGTGGAGAGAACTGAGAAGCAACCTGTAGCAAATACAGACTTCCTAGGCTATTACGCAAATACTAACATACAATCTAAGATAGTGTTCCCCAAATTACATTTTGTAGGACATTAATCCAACAAGATACTCCTAAAAAAATTAAAAATGTTCTGTGGCAAAATGTTGGGAAAAATGTTGCCCACTAGAGACTATAACACACACTAACATATGAACACATATGAACACCAAGAGAGAAGAAACCTCTTTAGTGTTTCCATCATATTTGGCTACACCTTCCTTCTCCCCAAATAATAGTTATTAATATCTTAAAAAACACTCATGGACCACATTTTGACATGTGTTTTTCTATGTTAATCCAATCCTTTAGTAGGATAAAAGGTCAAATAGAATTATATCAAATGTATGGCTTCTAGGGTAGATTTATAAAGAAATGACTTTGTCATTTCTGTCAAATATATTTTCTATGTCTAGGTTCCTCTGTGCAAGCTTTTGCATATTGGGGGGCATTTTAATACTTTGAGAACTTGAAGTACTCAAATTCAAATTAGTAAATTTTCCAACAGTAGCTTACTCTCAAAGCTAAGAATGGTTGTAAGTTCACAACAAAGAAAAATTACATATTGTTTAAGTTTGAATATAGGATCTCTGATGATTTAATAAAAGTTATGAAAATAAAGTTTAAAAGACAAAAATATTTTTCAAGGCAGCCATTATAACTGAGAAGAGTCACAAATTTGGTGTTTTTTCTTATAAACTGCTTATTTAGTTGAGAAATGTGCAAGCTACTATAATTTCTAATACTTATGGTCCTTTCAGTATGTTGATTCAGAAAATGAGTTGGGTAATAACACACCTTATAAGAGGCAGCAAGTAGCATAGTAATTCCCCTTACTTAGTAACAAATATATTATCTACTGCAAGCACTGTCAAAATATCCATACTAATGCACAGTATTAGAACATTTAACAAGATGAAGCCCCAATACCTGTAGTCAAGGGTCTACGTATAAGACTCAGGTGTTACATAAACAACAGCAGGCCATATTTGAACAAAGGAGTTCAGATTTAAATTTTAAATTCTTTGGACTTAAGGTTGAAATTCCATAGTTTAAAAAATCTGATTATGATCAGATATTAATTAGGCTTAGGGTGCTCATTTTGCAATACATACAAATGTAGAATCATTACATTGTATACCTCAAACTAATATAATGCTATAAGTCAATTACACTTCATTAAAAAAACTGAATCATGTATTTATGTAGTATATTTTACAAGGATGTTGAGTAAACTGGACCTTCTTTTCTCCAAGAAACTACTACATTATAGATGAGGAGTTAGGGGAGGAAGAAAAAGCTATAGATATAAAATATACGGTTCTTGGATCAATCTAGCTGATTGACCCTGAGTAAATATTTAACTTCACCAAATCTCTACTTCTACCTTAATACCAGTCCTACCCACCTCACAGAGTTGTTGTGAAAACTAAAACAAAACAGATTTTACTAGAATGTAAGCTCCATGAAGGCACAAATTTTTATCTTTTTGTCTTAATACCTACCAGTGTGCCTGGCAGTAACAATCATTCAATGACTTCTATGAAAATATTTTGAATATTAAAAAGATATAATGTAGTATATGTAAGGTATTATCATTATTTGCTAAACTACAAAAGGCAGAAAAGGCAAAAGGTGGGTAAGTGACCAGCTTAAGTTATTCCTTAAATCAGAGTGGAGTTAAGCCTAGATTTTGAGGTCTAGACATTTTATTTATTTGATCATTCAACAGTTTCTTTTTCTAGAGTACATACTATATGCCAGGCACAGTGCTAGGCACTAAATATATAGTGGTAAAATATATATATGTACATAGGAGTCAGATATAGGACATAGTTGTACATTAACTATATTCATTAATGACATCTGATGAGAGGAAAACAAGAAGTGAGAGCATTCTCATTTACATCTAGGCTAAACATTTAACTAAAATTTATCAACAAAAACAGTTCACTCTTTTGACATGATGTGGATTTTTAGAGAATGTTCATTCATTGTTATACATAGCACTATTTCTAGCTACCACCCAATCAGGAGAAACTTATCACTATCACCTAGAATTAACCATCTAAGATCTATTAAAATAAAGATTTGGAAAACCAATAACAGCACTATTTACTTACCCCTAAATTTTAGTTCTCACAACTAGAAGCTCAATGTTTATTAACCTTGCTATTAAAGCTTGGTTGTAAGTCTCAAATTTGCTTTCAAAGTTTCATACTATCATTTAAAAAATGTATTGTTGAAATATGGTCAGATGGTGTCATAGGCAGACATGCCTCACCTCTTCACACAACCGCATCAAAATTACAAATAAAATATAGAACAACCATCAGCCAGAACCATCAGAAATCAAGTTGAATTAAAATCTAACAGCTAATCAGGAGGGGTAGTAGGAGTGCAGGCATGGAACTGGCTGGTCTTTCATCCACATGTGGTGGATAAAAATTTGGGAGGGATATCTCAGGATTGAGGAGTCCCAGCACCACAACAGGTCCCCCTGTCCAGAGTTTCAGGCCAGGAAGGAAGGTAAGTCTCCACAACTTCTGACTGCAAAAACCAGCAGGATTGAGTCAGTGGAAGAAACTTCTGGAGTCCCAAGCAGTTCATCTTAAAGAACCCACATAGGGACTCATCTACTCAGACTCACTCCCTCTGAGCTCCAGCACTAGGGAAGAAGCTTGAAAGGCTCCAGTGGTATATGGGGAGGAACTGAAATGTCTGGCATCAAGGTGAGCAGAGGCCATTGTCCCTTTTCTAAACCCTCCCCCCAAAGAGCTGGCAAGCTGATGCCATATCTGAGACTCCATCAACCTGGCTAACATAGTTTGACCCACCTTAGAGATCCCCAGAGACTCCACCCCACCCAACTTACGGGCCCCACCCAAGCTGCTTTTCCATATGAATAGCTGGTTTTGGCTCAGGCTACATGTACTACACTTCCTAAATCCTATCAAACAAGCAACAGCTGCCTCAGTGAGCCCCAGGCCTGGCACTAGCAGCAGTCAGCTGAGATTCCAGTGTGGCTTTGCCTGGGAATCTCAAGATTCAGCACAAGCAGCAGCATCTCAGATTGCTCTACAACTCAGGCAGGGTGGCCCTGGGAAAAACTCAGGATCAGGGCTGACCTTGGCCTGCACCACTCTGGAAATGCCAGGGCAAGCCACCCAGTGAGCAGCAAGAGAACATGTTGGAGCACACCCACCCTGCCCCTGCACAGCTGACCCTCCATGGAAGGTGGAGTTTGGCGGTCAGTGATCACAGCCAATCTTTGCAGCTGACTGGCCTGGGTAAATCCCTCCCATTGATCTGTCAACATCAACCAAGGCTCAACTACAAGAGGGGGTTATAACCAGCCCACACAAAGGGTTCACCTCAAGTACCCAGTTTGGGTGATAGGGGAAGCTGTGCCACTGGACCCTACAGGACACCTACTATAATTGGCCACACTACCAAGACACAAAGTCAAAGTAGCTCTACCCACTCCACAGAAACAAACACAGGGAGGATGCCAAATTGAGGAGGCAAAGAAATATGGCCCAACTGCAAGAATAGAACAAAACCCTAGCAGAAGAACTAAATGAAATTGAGAAAGCTAACCTATCAGATGCAGAGTTCAAAACACTAGTGATCAGGAGGCTAAGAGAAATGACTATGTCCACAAAATAAAGGAAGAAGTGAAGGTTATACAAAATGAAATAAAGAAAAACATACGGGGAACCAATAGTGATGGGAAGGAAGCTGGGATTCATATCAACAACTTGGAACAAAAGGAAGAAATAAACATTTACCTGGAAGAGCAAGAAGAAAGAAGAATTGAAAAAAAGAGCAGAGAATTAAGAACCTCTGGGACAACTTTAAATGTGCCAACATCTGAATCATTGGAGTGCTAGAAGTAGAAGATGAAGAGCAAGAAATTGAAAACATATGTGAAAAAATAATGAAAGTAAACTTCCCTATATTGGCAAAGGAAATAGACATACAAGTCCAGGAAGTATAAAGAGTCCCAAACAAGCTAGATCCAAAGAGGGCCACTCCAAGACACATCATAATTAAAATGCAAGGTTCATAATAAAGACAGAATCTTAAAGCAACAAGAGAAAAGAAGAGTTATCTACAAAGAAGTTCTCCTAAGACTATCAGCTGATTTCTCAAAAGAAACTTTGCAGGCAAGAAGAGGCTGATAAGAAGTATTGAAAGTGATGAGAAGCAAGAACCTACAACTAAGATTACTCTATCCAGCAAAGCTATCATTTAGAATGGAAGAGCAGGTAAAGTGCTTTCCAGTCAAGGTGAAGCTAAAGGAATTCATCATCACCAAACCATTACTATATGAAATATTAAAGGAACTTATTTAAGAAAAAGAAGATCAAAACTATGAACATTAAAATCATAGCAAACTCACAACTATCAACAACAGAATCTGGAAAAAAACAAAAACAAACTAAGCCAACACCAGAACTGGAGTAGACTCATAGGTATGGGGATCATTTGGAGGGTTATCAGCTGGGAGGAGAAAAGATGAGAATGGGGGAAAGGTGCAGAAATTAAGAAGCAGAATTGACAGGAACAAAATAGACAAGGGGATGTTAAGGATAGTATAGGAAAGGGTGGAGCCACAGAATTTACCTACATGATCCATGGTCATGAACTAAGGGGGGAAGGGATCCCTGGAGGGAAGAGGATACCGGGCAGAGGGGAGCAAAGGGGAAAAAAATGGGACAACCGTAACAGCATTATCAATAAAATGTACTTTAAAACATTAAAAAAATAATTAAAGAAATGTAGCCAAAAACATTACATACAGGTAATCCCCATATAACACAATACTTCTATAACCAGTTTCATTCTAACATGGTTCCAAAATTGGGGGAAATCTTTGTATAACACAGCATCCCAGAACATGGTTTCACTCTTAACACAGTTGGACAACTAGAGAAATCCCCAAGCAACATGGAGTATAATAAGAGCTTTTAAGAGCAGAAGATCTCATTTGAAATTCTTCATTCGAGCATAGACGTAATATCAGATTTGCCTGCAGAATTTTGAAATTTATTAGAATTTTAAACCCATTTTGTTTATTGAGTATTAAGTACATATATTTTTAAACTTTTTTTTTCTTTTTACTATATTATAACAGATACTTTGCAAAAAGTACATGATAGAAGTCAAGATAATGCTGAAGAAAGTTCAGAAGATAAAGATATCTTGTCAAAAAGAAAACACCCTTGGTTAATGGTGCTTAGTAATAATGATGAAGAAAACATTATTTAATACATATTAATAGGTTATACTTTTGATTAAATTGCTTTAATAAAGATCTCTTAATTATAAAAATATAATAGTATGTTTTCTTAATTTTTAGAAGCAAACTCCCTTTTTTATACTAGTTCTTTGTTTCATACAACATGGATTGGCATAACAGGGCATTGCTTAGGACCCTAACAACTGTGTTATATGGGGGTTACCTGTACTATCATTAAACCAAACTCACACTATGCTTTACTTTTAGTAGGCACTCAAAAGATTTTGTTGTGCTGAACTTTATTCTTTTAGAATGTTGAAAGTTATCATTGGTATACCCAAACATTAGTTTCCCATGGAAACACATATTTGTTAAATGATTATCTTCCTTATTGAAAAGGGATTTTTTCCAAACTAAAGACATGTAATGAAGGCTCTGGTTTATTATTCCTTTGAATTCTTAATGAAGCCATTGAGATGACATGGCAATTCAACCTGTTTCTAATGGCTAAGTTAGGCTTTTTTTTTTTATATATATATATACAAATATACTTTATTCTGAAAAACAGAGCAATGAACGTAATGTTATATTCCTTCCTTCATGATCCTTACTTTCTGAGGGCCTTTAGACGGTGAAATGGTAAAGAACATTAAACAGTTAAATACAGTAGGCAACCTTTTTTTCTAAAGCTATTAAGGTACAAACAAACATGCAAATTATGAATCACAGAGCACTGAATTTTCAAGAGTAAAATCATACCAAAACCGTGACAAGTTTTCGCTGACATAGTAGGTGAGTAAGTGGTCTGGAAGGTCACTGATGGTGCCCTGCACGGCCAGCACGTGCGGGGCCAGGGTGAAGGGCAAGTCGCTCAGCAGCTCGGCCATTAACGAGCTGCCTTCCAGAGCCTGGCCTGCCTTACGCTCCACCTCGGGGCCTGCCACAGCCACACCAGGCGAGTTTTCTTTGCCAGTCTGGGTCCATTTGGCGCCGAAGCTGGAACTTTTTCCGGCTGAACTTCAACTTCGAAAGTTTCACCTCTGGCTGCTGTTCTTTGCTCATTTGCTTTATCTCCTAAAAGAACAAACCCATCTGCTTCTCTCTCTGGTCCCGGGAGTGTTCTTGACTCTGGCGGCTTCCTGAAGAAGTGAAACATGGCTGCTGCTGGGACCTGAGGCTGGCACCGCAGTGTCCTGCCACATCCGCACGGGCACGGGCTACCTTGTTTCCGGGGTCCAAGTTAGGCTTTTAATCTATGTAAAATTGCTGTCTAACTTGCAGGCAATGCTAAGGGAAGAGCAGCAGTTGAAATCAACCCTTTCTTTTAAAATGAACATAAAGAAAGAGAAAATTGTATTTTGGGTTAAAGAGTCACCTGGTAAATAGGCTCTGTTAGCTTGACATGGTTGACAGCTAGAATTTTAAGGTGAAATATTGCCAATTATCAGTAGCTTTTTGAAACTTTTAAAAATAATAAAAGCAGAAACATTTCACTAAATAATTTAAGGAGAAAAAATAATAAAGCCTTTATGAAAAAAAATTGATTTTTATGACAAGACTGATAGAAGTAGAAAATAAATTTAAATACCCCGTAGAAAAGGAGTGATAAAATTTTAAAAATCTCTTTTAAGGGGTTAAAACCTTTCTGTTAACAGAGTAATTTGTTACCTTAAGAAATTGTAATTTACAGTCTTAGTAACTCTTTTCCAGAAATATTTTCTTTAAAATCAACTAGATTGAGGTATAACTTATATAAAATAAAATGCATCCATTTTTAGCACATGGTCAGTTTTTTCTATCAGTATTCCTAAAAATCATAGTGCCACACAAATTCCTACAACAAAGAAGTAGGGGGTCCACAGGAGAAAATTGGGGACAGGAGAACAATAGTCAGACTATGTTATTGATATATTAAAGCAAACAAACACACAAATGAAAAGGTAGCATACTTGAACAACTTTAAACCACCTAGAACAGAAATTTATAAAACCCTTTTCCCAACATTAGCAGAATGTATGTTCTTTTCAAGTGCATATAGACCATTCTCCAGAACAGATTATATCTAACCCAGGCCATAAAATCAAACTCAATACATTTGAAAGAATTAAAATCAGCCCTGGCTGGTAGCACAGTGGTTAAGGCGCCGACCTGCGAACCCAAAGGTCGCAGGTTCAATTCCCCAGCCAGGGCACATAACAAGGTTGCAAACCAGGTCTCCAGTCAGGTCTGTGGCTGGAGGCAGGTGAAACGCAACCATACATGATGTCTCTCTCCCTCTCTGCCTCTCTCCCTTCCCCTCTTTCTAAAAATAATGAAATAAAATCTTTAAAAAAAATTTAAAAATAAAAAAGAATTAAAATCATGCAAAGGATGTTCTCCAACTACCGAAATGAGTGAAATTATAAAAATTTTGGAAAATTAACAAATACACAAAAATTAAATAACACACTACTAAATAACCAATGGATCAAAGAAGAAATCACAAGGAAAATTAGAAAATACTTTGAGATGAATGAAAATGAAAATACAACATACCAAAACTTATGAGATTCAACTAAAGCTGAGCTAAAATTAAGTTTTAAATGCCTACATTTAAAAAGAAAAATGATATCAAATCAATAACCTAAACTTCCACCTGAAGACACTGGAAAAAGAGGAGTAAAGTGTTAAATCTAAAGCAAGGGGAGGGGTGGATATAATAGAATAGGGTGTTAATAAATCAAGTAAGAAATAGAAAAGCAATAGAGACAACTAATAAAACCCAAACTTAATTCTTTGAGGAGATACATAAAGTTGACAAACTTTAGACTATCCAAGCAAAGACAAGAGAAGATTCAAATTACTGAAATTAGAAATGAAAAAGAAGCTATTACTATCAACCACACAGAAAGTGTGGTAAGAACAGATGAATGGTTGCCAGAGGTGGGTTGTGGGCGAAGTGGGTGAAGGTGGTCAAAAGGTAAAAACTCAGTTTTAAAATGAATACATCAGGGGGATGTAATGCACAGCATGGTGACTACAGTTAACGATACTGTATTGTACATCTGAAAGTTGCTAAGAGAGATTTTAAAAGTTCTCATCATAAGAAAACTGTAACTATGTATGATGGTGTATATTAATGAAGCTTATTGCAATGATCATTTCACAATATTATGTTGTGCACCTAAAACTAACATGGTATATGTCAATTATACCTCATTTTTAAAGTCTTCTTCCCCCACATACACACAAAGTAACTCCAGCTGATTCTTTGCAGGAATCGACAATCTGATTCTACAATTTGTAATGAAAATTTAAAGGACCCAACACAGTCAAAACAATCTAAGGAAAGAAGAACAAAGTTGAAGGTATTCATACTTTCTGATTTCAAAACTTACTACTAAGCTACAATAATCAAGACAATGCTACTGGCAAAAGGATATACATACAAGTAAATGAAATAGAATTAACCCATAAATAAACCTTCACACTTATAGTCACTCGATTTTTAGCAAGGGTGCCAAGACAATTCAATGAGGGAAAGAATAGTCTTTTCAATGAATGATGCAGGACCAATAAAATATTCATATAGAAATAAATGAAGTAGAACCCCCTACTTCACATAATATAAATAATAAACTAAAAATGGATCAAAGATCTAAATGTAAAGCTGCAACTATTAATAATCTTGTAAGAAAACAGGCATTAATTTTCATAGACTTGGAACAAGCAAGGGTTTTTTTAGACACAATAGCAAAAGTACACACAAAAGAAGAAAAAAGGTAAATCAGACATCATCAAAAGTAAAAACTTTGTGCTTCAAAGGACACCATGAAGAAAGTGAAAAGCCAACCCATAGAACACAGGAGAAAAAAAATTCAAATCATATATTGAACTCTTACCTACAAAATAACCCAGTTAACAGTAAGCCAAGAATTTGAATACATGTCTTCAAAGAATACAATATCCAATAAGCACATCTTTAGGCATCAAGAAAATGCAAATCAAAACCACAATGAGATACCAGTTCATACCTACTGGGATGGCTATAATAAAAAAAAAAATGCCCTGGCTGGTGTGGCTCCATGGATTGGTGCCGGTTTATGAACCCAAAGGTCGCTGGTTTGAGTCCCCAGTCAGGGCACGTAACCAGGTTGCAAACCAGGTTGCAAGCCAGGTCTCCAGCCAGGCCTGTAGCTGGAGGCAGGTGAAAGGCAACCATACATTGATGCTTCTCTCCCTTTCTTCCTCCCTCCCTGCCTTTCTCTCTAAAAATAACAAATAAAATATGTTTTACAAATTAAATAAATAAATATAAAAAAATAAAACAACCAAAAAAAAAAAAAAAAAAAACCCAGATAATAACAAGTGCTGACGAGGATGTGGAGAAATTGGAAACCTTACATATTGCTAATGGGAATAGAATATGATGCAGCCACTTAAGAAAACAGCCTGTTAGATCCTTCAAATATTAAATATAGTTACCATTTGGATCAACAATTCCACTGCCAGATATATACCCAAGAGAAATGGATAACATATATCCACACAAAATGGTGTCCATAGCACCATTGTTCATAATAGCCAAACCAAATAATGGAAACAATCCAAATGCCCATCAACTGATGAATGGATAAACAAAATGTGATGTAGCCATATAATAGAATATTGTTCAACAATAAAAAGAAGTACAGATACATGCTACTGCATTGATTAACTTTAAAAACAATACGCTAAGGGAAAGGTTCTATTTATATAATATATCGAATAGGCCAATTTATAGAGATAGAAAGTAGTAGTTGCCTACAGCTGCAGTAGGATATGCTAGGAAAATAAAGTGACTGAACAAATTTCTTTGTGGAGTTAAAAACATGTTCTCAAATTTATTATTGTAATGCTTGCACAACTCTGAACATACTAAAAAATTATGTAGCTGAATTGCATGATATGTGAATTGTATCAATAAAGCTGCTATAAATTTTTCAATTAAAAATAAACTGCACAAACAGCAAAGGAAAATCATTGAATCTAAAGCTGCTTTTAAAAAATCAATAAGATAATACACTTTCAGCTTATAAGGATCAAGAAAAAACGAGGAGATACAAATGATCAATGTAGGAATGACAGAGGCATAACTGTAGATACCACAGATATTAAAAGGATAAAAATAATTTTTAAACATATTTATTGCATTAAACTTAACAACTTAGAAAATATAGACCCATTCCTTGATAGCAAAATTTTACAAAACTAAAACTGAAACAAAATATATTTTTAAAACATTCAAAAAGTCCTCTATCATTTTTTAAATTTAATCTTTATTGTATTTTTCCATTACCATTTGGTCCCCGTATACTCCCTTCCCCCTGCGATCACCACACTGCTGTCCATGACAAAGGGCCATATATCATTTGAGTAAATGAATTATTATTTTAAATCTTCTCACAAAAAAATAACCCTCTTTCCAGATGGATTCACTGGAGAATTTTACATCTGAGCATGATGTTATAGTTATCTTACAGAATTTCAGAAATATAGAGGGGTTATTTCCCAACTCATTTTGAGTCTAGCGTTAGCCTGATACAAAAAATAAAAGCTATTGCAAGAAAATTAAAAACTAGTCTTTCCTAAATCTATTTAGAAAAGTCCCTAATAAAAAATTATCAAATCTAAATTATCAACATATAAAAGTGAAAATGCATTATGACCAAGTGGGATTTAGCCCAGGTACAGAAGGTTAGTTTAACATTTGAAAAACAATCAATGTAATTCACCATGTTAACAAACCTCAGAAGAAAATCCATATGGTTCTCCAAGTAGGTGGAGAAAAAGCACTTGAAAAAAATTCAACCTGTATTAATGAACAACAACAAAAAAGAAAAAAACCTCTCAACAAATTAGGAATAAAGATTTTCAACCTAGAAGGCTCAATATTGTTAAGGTACCATTCTCCCTGAATTAAAACATAGCATAGGGAATACAGTCAATAATATTGTGATAACTACATATGGTACCCTGAGTAAATACTTATTTAGGTGGGTACTGGAAATATCAGGGGAACACGGTAACATACATGATGTCTAATCACAATGTACACCTGAAATGAATACAAAGTACTATTGACAGTGAACTCTAGTTGAAAAATAAAAAACATTACAATAAATAAAATATAGATTCACTAAAATCTCATTAGCCCTATTTGCAGAAATTGACAAGTCAATTCAAAAACTTATATAGGAATACAAATGGCCTAATACAGCCAGAACAATTTTTTAAAAAAGAATAAAGCTGAAGTGTTTACATGATCTGATTTCAAGACTTACCATAAATTAAAGTTATTAGGACAATTTGATATTTACTATAAGGATAGATAAGTAGATCAGTGGAACAAAATAGAGAGTTTAAACACAGACCCACACACATATGGTTAGTTTTTGACAAAGGTGCCAAATTTGGGAGTACAGACAGCCTTTTCAACAAATGATGCTGAGACAATTTGATACCTACAGTATATAGAAAAATTATACTTTGATCATTACGCCATGCAAAAAAATTTAATTAAAATGAGTCCTAAACCTAAAAGTAATATTAAAATAAAACTTATAAACCTTATAGAAAAAAATGTAGCACAAGAAAACACAGAAGAAAAATTTGCAACTTAGAAAAGGGAAAACATATCTTAGGATACAGAAAGCACTAACTATACAAGAAATATCAGTATAATAGACTGACAAAAATTACAAAATCTGCTTTGTAAGACACAATTAAGAAAATGAAAAGTCAGTCCACAACTGAAAGAAAATATTTGCAGCACATATATTTTTGACAAAGGGCTTGAGATCAGATTATATACTCTTATGATGCAATAAAAAAACAGATAACCCAATATTTTTAAAGGGCAAAAGGTTCGAAAAGACACTTTGTTCTAATTACAAAGGAAATATAAGAAGAGCTAATTAGCACATGAAAAGAAGCTCAACATTGTTAGTCACCAGAGAAATGCAAATTAAAAGCACAATGAGATACCACTACACACCCACTAGAATAGATAAAATTAAACATTAAAAATCCAACTGTCCCTGGGGATATGAAGCAATTTTAACCTTCAGATATTGCTGTGGGAGTATAAAATAGTACCACCACATTGGAGACCCATTAAGTTTTTTCTTATGAAATCTGTCACCATATGACCTAGCAGTTCCATTATTTATCCAATGGAAATAAAATGTCCACCAAAAATAAGCTTGTATAAATAGAAGTTTTATTCATAATAGCTCCACAAATTGAAAACCATAGATAGGTGAATAGATATATGTACATTTGGTATACACACAACGAAGAGTATTTCAGCAATAAAGTATGTATATGCAGCAACATGTCTGAATTTCAAATCATTATTCTAAGCAAAAGAAGTTAGGCATAAAACACATACATCACATGATATGATCCATTTGTATGACATTCTACAGCAAACAAAATGGCAGTGACAGAATGAAAATCTATTGCTGCTTGAGGCTGAAGGCAGAAATTAGTACCAAGGGCACAAGTAACTTTTTTGGAATGATGTAAGTATTCTGTACTTTGATTTTCATCATGGTCACAGGGGTGTAGGCTTTTGTCAGACTCGGTGACCTACAAAGTCAGTTCTACTATATATTTGTTTTGGAAAATGAAAATTTGTTCTAAAATAATAGCAACAAACTTTAATATAATTTGACTTTTGATTTTATGTGATTTCATCCACTAAAAACACTAGGTGAACACAAAATATTGCACCCAGCTGAAGTGAACCACGTATAAACATTTATCCTGTTAACCTTTGTGCTATTTTCATGTTTTACATCAAACTGTTATAAACCCTGCTATAGTGTTATTACATTTGCTTTTAATAGAAATGATAAAATGAGAAGAAACATCTTTTGTATTGTCCACATATTTCTATCATTCTTCATGCATTTGTACAGAACTGATTTTGTATCTGGTATTATTTTTCTTTAGAAGAACTTCAACATTTCTTGTAATTCAGGTCTGTTGGGGATAAATTCTCTGTGCTTTCATAAAGAGAGCTTTATGATGCTCTCTTTATTACAGAATATTTTCACTCAGAATTCTAGGTTAATCCTTTTTTAAAACTTGTTAAAGTTATCCTTCAATTCCTTTTGGCTTGTATGATTTTTGATAAGAATCAGTAATAATTCTTATCTTGGTACCCCTGGTGTTTCTTTTTTCTCTGGCTGCTTTTAAAAGTTTCATTTCATCACTAGTTCTCAACTATTTCAATATGATATCCTGATCAATAAGAGACTGATAACATGTATCTGGTAATATACACCATGGTATGTTTATGGAATAAAATAAAGCATTCTCTAAAATGAAGTAGTTGTGGAATAATGCTCTAGATAATGTGAGTGAAAAAATTAAATTGCAAACAAAAATTAAATTGTGAAAAAGAAATTAAATGGATATGGTATAATACCTATTTTTGAATATGAAAAACCTCCATATGCAATCTGGCAATAAATTGTGTAAATATAGAAATATAATTTGTTTAAGTATAGAAAAGCTATAAGGGAGGCTTGGTGGGGGCAATCACACAAATTTTGCTCTGAATGATCTTTTACCATGGTAATACATTCATGTGTTTGTTTAATAAAGTAAAATTGACATTTCTCCCCTCCAAAAAATAGGCAACATTTCTTTTACATTTGAAGAATATTTGCTATGTAAAAAATACTTTTAGAGTAATCAATATTTTGAGTTCAAAGAAGTATAGTTATTAATTTCAGACATCCTAGAAGACACTGAATAAAAATATTCAAGCAATGAATGGGCTTTAGAGATTTATCAAGCCTCCTTATCATTTTTACTAATTCTCCCTAAATATTTATCAGAGATAGTGACCTGGTGTGATGGGCATTCATTGGTTTTGCCAGCCTAGCACCAATAGCCCCTTCTTTTGGTAAAGGTATCTCAATATTCTCTTGGGAAATCTCTTCTCACCTATCACATGTACTTTTGGTAGATGATCCATTCTGCCTTCTCCTTGACCAAGGAGTGGACACTCTCCCCTTAGAATCTTGAGTGAAGTGACACAAGGTCAGAAGACAGAGCTGATTTGCCTTGACTAGTAGTAGCTCTCTGGTGGCACTGTCCACCGGTTCCTTCTCTACCTTTTTTGAGCTGACACGCTTCTTATTCTGTGAATCACCCCAAATCTGTACACTGCATTCCTTCTCCAGTTTAATCAGTCAGTCATCACTGTCAGCTGTAACTGAAGAACATGGATAGAGCTGCATGTAAAAATAAAGGTCACTACTGCTTTGCAGGAGTCCACAGCATTTTGTTTAACTTGGCTTCAGAATTTGCTTCTCTGTTGTCTACATTAGCTCCAGCTCTTTTGGAGCTTCATAGGATAAATGTACTCTATCATCCAAATGACACATATTTAAAAACTACTATCATTTGTTCCTAAATACTGTCCCAGAACAACTCATTTTCTCAATGAAAACATACAGGACAACTACACTTACAGGACAACTACTCTTGCTAGAATGCCTATAATATAAAGGACAAGACAATCCCAGGTGTTGGCAAGGATGTGGTGAAACTGGAACCCTTATGTATTGCTGGAGTGTAACTGATACAGCCACTTTTGCAAGCAGTTAATATAATTTACACACTTATATAATTTGCTTAATATTTTTTATAACTATTTAGTTCTCTTATACCCCCATCACACTCCCCCAATCACCACACTGTTGTTCATATCAACGACTCCTTTTTTCCATTTTGCTAAGTCCCTCCACCCCTACCACCCCTCTCCTTAGTTGTATTTTAAAGTGACCTTAACGTCATCCTAGACAGTAATACCCATGAAATTGTAGTCTTTATGTGTTGTTTTCCTATACACATTAAAGACATACTTAATGATTTAAAATGTGGATCACTTATTACTAAAATTAATTTCTTGTGCCACAAATGGTATAGTCCTTGGGGAAACACAGGGTTATTATGCTATTTAAAATAAAAGTGTGTAGAACTTCCATTAATTTTCAAAGCACTTACTAACTCAGAAAACAGTAATATAAACTTTTATGTAGCACATAGAAAAATACATGAAGTACTAGATCTTTCATTTAGCAAATACTTGGAAAGGATTTTATTGGCTTTTCTCAATTGCAAGTAAGTGACTGAAGAGCTGGAGCCGTGGGGAACCGCCACAACCAAGATATCATCCTTCCTACCCTACACCCAACTTGAGCACAACCCTTTGTTTTGGGGGGAAAGAAGGCCTCTATATAGGGAGAATAAAAGGAAGTATAAAAGTGTCATTTAAGCAACTGTGGATGTTTTCTTTTTCCTTATCCTCACCTAAAGACGTTTTTTCATTTTTTTAAAGATTTTATTATTTTTAGAGAGAGGAAGAGAGGAAGAGAAACATCAGTGTATGGTTGCCTTGCACCTGCCTCCAGCTATGGACCTGGCTGGAGACCTGGCCTGCAACCTGGTTATATGCCTTGGCTGGGAATTGAACCAATGACGTTTGGGTTTGCAGGCTGGCACCTCATACACTGTGCCACCAGCCAGGGCTATTTTTTCATTTCTTTTAGAGAGGAAGGGGTTGGGGAGAGGCCGGGAGAGAGAAACAATGAGAAACACTGAGAAGCATCTAATTGATTGGGTGCTTTCTCATACATGTTCCAACCAAGAATAGAACTTTCAACCTGGGTATGTGCTCTGACCAGAAATTGAGCCCATGACCCTTTGTTCTACAGGATGACACTCCAACAGAGGTACACGACCAGGGGCAGGTCAGTTTGCTTTACATACTTCATTGTGTTCTTCCTTTCTCTACTTGCCAAATTTAGTTAATGTGCTTCTATTTCTGAAAAATAAAATACAATATAACTTTCATTCTTCTGGACACTTTCAGACGAAAATTCATATTTTAATCTATTGTAATCAGTTAAATTTCTAATTTTAACTATTTCCAGTTTTATACTTTGACTCAAAAAAATTTAAGTGGAAATACCAATTTCTTTTAAATACTGTATTTCATACAACATTTTGTGACCAATTGTATTACTATGTTCTCTAAGTTCTCAAAACACTAAAACTATTTGTTTTTTCATTATATATAAAACAGGTAAAACAAAAAACTGAAAGCCTTCAATGGACAAAGCAGAATACAAAAACAATAGGTCCTGAAACATGGATCTAAAATCTCCTTGTAATTATAGCTTATTTTTTATTTATTTTTGCTTATTTTGCTATTACAGTTGTCCCAATTCCCCCCCCTTTGCCCCCCTTAGTTCATGTCCATGAGTCATGCATATAAGTTCTTTGGCTTCTCTATTTCCTTTATCTTCTTAATATCCCTCTATCTATTCTGTAACCACCAATATGTACTTTTTCTTTCCTTTCACATCCAGACAATTTACCATTTAATTACTGTCTTCTGTCAGCTTCCCAAATCATATTAATACAAAGTTTTCTTTTCATTATTTGAAAGGCCTACATTAATTCATTTGTTTAAAGAATTACTCCTTTAAGTAATAAGAATTGCAATAGTACCAAACACATGCAAAAATACATTTATACCCATACATATTTTTACACATATTTAAAGTACATACTGGATTTTGAAGAGTTAATACAAAAAACTTAAAATATGCCAATAACTTACATAATTATTACATATTAATGATAGTATTTGGATATATTATAGCAAAATTAAGCAGATTTTTTCTTTGTAATAATTATTTTATTCTGGAATGCTATTTTTGTGAAATATATCATAGATATTGTGTTTTGCAGAACTCACTTTTGTGAAAGTTGTCCTAGAGACAGTGCCAAACCCATTGTAAAAACTGAATTGGGTTTTTGAGTCAGATTCTCCCTCCTCCAATTATACAACTCAACTTTATTTTAAGCTACTAGAACTACAACTTATTCTTTTTGGAGTTTTCCATCTGAAATAGTAGATTTATTTATTTATTTAGGCTATGCACAGGTCTTACTTCTTTCAATACCCTCTGTTTTTCCTTTACAAGTTAAAGCCTTGTAAAGGTCGCAGGTTCAATTCCCCAGCCAGGGCACATAACCAGGTTGCAAAACCAGGTCTCCAGTCAGGTCTATGGCTGGAGGCAGGTGAAATGCAACCATACATTGATGTCTCTTTCCCTCTCTGCCTCTCTCCCTTCCCCTCTTTCTAAAAATAATGAAATAAAATCTTTAAAAAATTTTTAAAAATTAAATAAAAAGTAATCATTTACCAATAAGTCAACTATTTAAAAGTTGTATGAAAGGTTATTATTGCCACCTACTGGACATTGTGATTAACTACTTTCTATATGAAAAAAAAAAAAAAAAAAAAATCACTACTGAATAGGTTCTCCTATCCTACCCTAAGCCTTTGGTCTTTAACTTGTTAGAAATGCACATTTTCTAGGTTCACCCCAGATTACTGAGTGGAACCCAGCAATTTGTGCTTGCAAACCTTCCAAGTGATTTGGATGCAAGCTGAAGTCTGACATCCACTAGTGTTTACTATCAAATTTTAAAGTTTTTACTTTACTTAAATACTTAATTTACTGATCTCTAATAAAGTATAATAGTATAGT
The DNA here is from genome assembly GCA_004026585.1 of Noctilio leporinus. Taxonomy (NCBI): domain Eukaryota; kingdom Metazoa; phylum Chordata; class Mammalia; order Chiroptera; family Noctilionidae; genus Noctilio; species Noctilio leporinus. Next base: position 44,032 of record PVIW01005037.1, read on the forward strand.
AATATAAAAAAGAGTAGTACAATTTTATTTTTCCAGAAGCACATCATTACAAATATTCAACATTAGTTCTAGTTAGCCAGTAGGAAAAATGCTCTAATGGAAAGGTAGGGAATTATTTATTCATAGGTCAGTTAATAAGACCCTGGAATGTTCTTGCCTGGAGCAAATTTTCCAACCACATTTCCTTGTTCTGGTTTGTTCAGCTCAAAAGGCACTTTTCTAAGCCTTAAGACCTTTAACCATATCATAACTTTTAACTTCTAGAATGTCACTTCTAGAAATAGAGTAAAATAAGTTATACTCAAAGATTTTCTCTAAAGCATTAAAATAATAGAGGGGAGGAGGACCCAAATAACTTAAATGCTCCCAAATTGGGAAAGAATTCCCTAAAGAATCAACAGGATGGAATATTATTCAACCATTAAAATATGCTTTTCATATGAAATTTCAAGTAGTGTGGGGAAATGCTTACTTTATAGAAATGTGTGTACATGTTCTGTTTCCATCCGTTGAAAAAGACAATGGGAAGCATCAAAATATTAACGCTGGTTATCTATGAATAATAGGATTGAGTGATTTTTAAAATAAGTATTAGTGTTTCTAAAACTGTCAATAACAAGCATATTTTCTCCATTAATCAGAAGAAAATCTACAAATACAATAAAACCTTTACTCTGTGAATCAGAATCTTCAAATAATTAATAAGTTTTCAAAAGATAGGAATTGTGGGAAACAAGTAGATCTTTTTGCTTTCTATCTTGAACTACTCTTCTTGCTCTTACCACTCCTTCCAACCCTTTTCTTTCTATTTTCTTCTCATTAGTTATGTCATAACCCCATGATCAGACATGCTAAGACACTAAAGTATAATTATTCAATATTTAAAAATGTTGTGTTCAATTAAACAGTTTAATTTACCTTAGAATATATAAACAGGAAGTAAAATAGCCTAATAGTTAAGAGAACAGCCACCAAATCAGACAGAGATAGCTTTGAATCTTAGTTTGCCACTTACAGGATCTCACACAGGTTTAAATTTCCTTACCTGTAAAACAGGAACAACACCCTCCTCACTGAACTGCTGTCATGATGAAACAAGAGATGTGTAAAACATAGGACAGGAGTAGGCCCTCAACAGGAGATAATTGCAATTACTGTTTCATAGTTAAAATACCTAGTTGTTTTTGGTTAATGGCCTTTAAATTTTAATTTCCCTGTGGGAAAAACAGTTAGTGTGGTACTGTGGTTGATAACAGTCATTAGTACTTCTCAGACTACTAAAATTTCAAACACAATTTGGGAGACCTGCAGAGAGCTATCAAAATATTCTTTATAAACTGTAGAGTATTAAAATCCACCAACAAATTTATCACCACAATTATTTCATAACAGGCATCTGAACATCCCTAAAACAATGAAAGACAGTCACATAGTAAAGGAAATCATTCCTAAGAAAGGACAGTTGGCAACTGCATGCCAAAATTATCTACCGCCCCCCCCTCCCATTTTGTCACATACCAGTAAACATTTAAGGACCAATAACAGTTAGCAAAATTGGCTCTTGATAAAAGAATTAGCTTCTTGGCCTGATTCTTCATCCATAAAAGAAGCTGTTCTTCAGAATAGAGAGCCCAGAAATAAACCCAGGACTCTATGGTCAACTAATATTCAACAAAGGGGGAAGAAACATAAAATGGAGTAAAAACAGTCTCTTCAACAAATGGTGTTGGGAGAACTGGACAGCAACATGCAAAAAGATAAAAACTAGACCATGAACTTACACCATACACCAGAATAAACTCAAGATGGATAAAGGACTGAAACATAAGCAGTGCCACCATAAAGGTCCTGGAGAAAAATATAGGCAGTAAAATTTTAGATATCCTACGCAGAAATATGTTTACTGATACTTCACCAGGGCAAAGTAAATAAAGGAACAAATAAACAAAGGGGACTACATGAAATTGAAAGTTTCTGTTCAGCTAAAGAAAACACCGGCAAAATTCAAAGGGAACCAACTGTATGGGAAAACATATTTGCCAATGATACCGCAGACAAAGGTTTCATCTCCAAAATATATAAAGAACTAATGTGACTCAACACCAGGGAGACAGAAAGCCCAATTAAAATATGGGCAGAGGACCTGAACAGACAACTCACTGAGGTAGACATACAAAGGGCCCAAAGGCATATGAAAGAATGCTCAACATCACTAGCCACCAGAAAGATGCAAATTAAAACCACAATAAGATACCACCTCACACCTGTCAGAATGGCCATCATCAACAAATGAACAAACAACAAGTGTTGGTGAGGATGTGGGGCAAAGGGAACCCTGGTGCACTGTTGGTGGGAATGCAGGCTGGTGCAGCCACTATGGAAAACAGTATGGGGTTTCCTTAAAAAACTAAAAATGGAACTGCATTTTGATCCAGCAATTCCACTACGTGGACTATACCCAAAGAATCCTGAAACACCAATTCATAAGAACCTACGCACACCTACGTTCATAGCAGCATGATTTACAATAGCCAAGTGCTGGAAACAGCCTAAGTGCCCATCAGTGGATGATTGGATCAAAAAACTTTGGTACATTTGCACAATGGAATACTACACATCAGAAAGAAAGAACTCCTAACCTTTGCAACAAAATGGATGGAACTGGAAAGTATTATGCTTAGTGAAATAAGCCCTGGCTGGTGACTCAGTGGATAGGCACCGGCCTGTGAACCCAAAGGTCGCTGGTTTGATTCCCAGCCAGGGCACGTAATCAGGTTGAAAGCCAGGTCTCCAGCCAGGTCTGTAGCTGGAGGCAGGTGAAAGGCAACCATACGTTGATACTTCTCTCCCTTTCTCCCTTCCTCCTTGCCATTCTCTCTGAAAATTATGAATAAAGTCTTAAAAAAAAAGAAAAAGAAAGAAGCCAGTCAGTGAAAGACAAATACCACATGATCTCACCCATTACAGGACAATAATGAACAAAACAACCAACCAGCAAAACAGAACCAGATATATGAATACAATGAATAGGCCTTCAGTGGGCAGGAGGAAGGGGGTGTGGGGGGAGGGGCGGGGAGAAGGGGCAAAGAAGGGGAGCAGTTTGGTCAAGAACCTATTATGGAAGAACCATGGACATGGACAACAAGTGGGATTGACTTTGTGGGGGAGTGGGGGGGGAAGGGGACAGAGGGGAGCAAAAAGGCGATGGATGTAATACAACAACCATAAAATTAAATTAAAAAAAAAAAGCTGTTTTAGCCACCTCATGGGATGTTCATTCAACAAACATTAAACAAACTTATTATTTCCTATTAAGCGGAAGCATCAAGGATCTAATAAGATTAATTATGAAAACACTGTACACAGTGCTTTGTATATTGAAAAACCCTTTAGAATATACATATTATAAAAATATAAATATTATAACCCTGGCTGGTGGCATAGTGGTAAGATGTTGGCCTGCGAACCCAAAGGTTGCTGGTTTGATTCCCAGCCTGGGCACATAACCAGGCTGCAACCCAGGTCTCCAACCAGGTCTGTAGCTGGAGGCAGGTGAAAGGCAGCCATACCTTGATGTCTCTCTCCCTCTCTGCCTGTCTCCCTTCCCCTTTCTCTCAAAATAATAAGCAAAAATCTATTAAAAAATAAATAAATACAATAAACTGATTCCTAAGATGAGAAAAAAAGAAAGGTTTTCCACCCACGTATATTGCTCATGACTCTGCCATTGTCTCTCAGGGGAATTGAGGATGTTACTTTTCCCTCAGACAGTAGTTTTCAAGGGAAGTTATTATGCTAGAAATTGCAGCTAGAATGATCTGCAATGGAAAATCTGAATTCTAAGGAAGAAGATTTAAAAGTATCTAAAAGGTCGGTTCAGACACAGAGTAATTTTATTTTCTTATTTTTGAAAGTGTTGTAAGATTTTCCAGTGTTAAAATACACTTTCAAGTATGATGATCAAGAAATAACAGACACCAAGTATAAAAATTAAACAGTTTTGTAATTTTCTGTTCCTTCTTAATCCACTTAAAAAATCTTTACAATACAACAGTTTCAGGCAGCTTCTGTTGTACTTTCTTTGGTTTCTGCTTTAGGCAACAAAGGCTCGATCTTCAGTAATAAACCTTCACTTGTCGAGCTGCGAAGAAAAGCTCGTACCACAAACGGCCCTAGAAACAAAGACAAGAATCAATCTTTGTTTAATTCCATAGATACCTACAAGCAAATACAAACACATTAAGAAACCTTATTGAACTTACATCCTATGAACTTATGTCCTAAGTTGTAAGTATTGACATTACTAAACTAATATTTTAGTTTAGAAAGAAAAGACTTTCCTTTCTAGAGAAGACAAACCAGCTACACTCTAGAATACTGGAGATTTATCCTTTACACTACACATACTCACAATTCATCTCTACCAGAATATGATCACTTCAATGTATTTTAGTGTAAAGTCAACAGTGAAAGAGTAGGTGGCAATATTTACATTTGATGGAAATATTCTAATATTTATTTAAAATAGTCAACACAGCCCTGGCTGATGGCACAGTGGATAAAGCATGCGCCTGCGAACCCAAAGGTCGCTGGTTCAATTCCCAGCCAGGGCACATGACCAGGTTGCAAGCCAGGTCTCCAGCCAGGTCCATAGCTGGAGGCAGGTGAAAGGCGACCATACATTGATGTCTCTCTCCCTCTCTGTCTCTCTGCCTTCCCCCTTCTCTAAAAATAATTAAAATCTTTAAAAATAAATAAATAAAATAAAACAGTTGACACAGATGCTACTACCTTTGTGTTATTAAGCATTTAATAAAATTCCTTAAAAAATTAAAAAAGCTTTTCCTATGAGCAATGTTAAGGGACTTTGTTTAAAATGGCAAGATCCAGATAACAATATTGTTTTTAGAGATTTACCATCCATCATTCTGCTCTGGCTACAGAATGAGAGGAGCCTATACTCAAATTAAAGATCTCCATGGAATACAAAAATCGACACACACACACACACACACACACACACACACACACACACACACACTATTACCAAGTATTGTGGCCAAATCTAGGCTAAAAGTTAACAAATGAGGCATTTATCACCAGCATGTTTAACTATCAAAGAAGGTGAAAATCATGTATGTAAGACAGTGTTTTAATTAGACATTTGGTTCTAAAACTCAAAGTGACAGATGCCATAATGATAAAATTCTAGGTGGACAGTCTTGAGTCCTACAGACACTTGCTTGGCTTCAAGCAGCTGTGAGTGAAACTTGCTCCAGGAAGGAACATGGAGTGCAATGATGAGGGCAGTGGATGCTTGCCTAGTAACAAAGTGGAAAGGGTGGCTTCACAACACCATTTCATAAATGACTAGTTTCTATGTAATCAGTTACAGTTTTCCTGCACACTTTATTACAATTAATGGTAGAAATCATGTGGGAATTTACAAAGGTTTCAGGATATAGAATATTTCCATTAATGTTAAAGAGGTCTTCTTTCCAAGCACTTACACTTATTAATAAGGCAGTAAGAAATCCTTTGGAGAATTAAATTTTATTTAATTCCTGGATATATTATTGCTATTGTAGATGCATATCAGCTGGGTTGCTTCCTTAATATTTTACATTTTTAAAGTATCACAGGGCTACATGGAAGTCTACTCTTGCTAACCACTTACCCAAATCCAGTGGTCTGTGCCTACAAACTTCATTGATAACAGCTTGCAAGTTGGCAACTATCTCGTCACTTGACATATTCAGCTAGAAAAATTTAAAAAGGATATATAATATATGCGAAATAAGAAAATAATACAAATTTTGGTAACTATTATATTTCAAATATTCAACTAATGCAAATTATCTATTAAGGGACCTGACTGTAAAAGAAAACTCTTCTATAATGCTTCATTTGGAATAGCTATATTTACATGTTCTTACGTGTCAAGACTTAATTATCTTACATAACATGCTATAGCAAAGTGTTTCGAAGTTGCTTCATACATAATTCCTTGATTTCCCAGTAATTTCCCCGAAACATATTCTGAAGCAGAATATACCACAACCCTTACCCCTCACCCTCGAGGAATTAGTGGTATTTTCTCTTGTAAATTACTTGTTGATTTGCCCTTAAGGACAACTAAGAACATGTTTAGCTATTAATGCTTTCTCAAGTTCAGAATAAAACTAGTTGACCACTTAGAGACAACATATATCTCACATGCTTAACACTCTAATGACGCAAAAATAATTATCCTGTTATTTAGCAAAAAATACAGTAAGTAAATATATACAGGGAACAAGCCCTATTCGTAAACATGCTAAACTCTGGAGAATACCATCTTTGGAAAGTCCTTTATTCATCATTCAAATTCAGTTCATGTTATTCTTAAATATCCCAGTTAAACCCAGTTATATTACATTTCAATATTTATAGGATTTTGCACCTTAACAATTTTTAAACATTCATATAAAACTTTTATAATAGCATAGCCAGCAAAAATCACACAGTAAGAGTTCAAATTCAAAAAAGTTCTCTATTTTCCAATGACTAAGAATTGTGTCACATCGTCATAGAGAGAAGTCCCCCTGAAAAACACTATTCCCATCTTCATCAGACAACATTTCTGGGCATGATGCAGTACCAAACTCTAAATGAGAAGGTGTGGACGTTACTGGAAGAATTTTCACTTTATGCCAATCTGTAAGGGGAATTCTGGGAAGACAAATATCAAGCAATGCTTCCTTAGTTCACCTTACTAAGTCCATAGACCTTATAGATTAATTTGCATTGAAACAAGCAGTAGCATGGCAGGCAAGGATCCTTATATTGTGTTTAAAAAAAAAATAACAAACAAACAAAAAAAACGCCAAGGGTACAACACGTGTCCCTGTTCCCTTTCATTCCTTTCTTAACTATTCACTTTACCTCAAATTGTTCCTCTTTTAATATCAACTGAATTAACCACCACAAATCTAATACATTCCTTTACCTTTTGTTAAAGATCTAAACCTTCCTTAAATTTAGGACAGCAAAAGATGGCCAAAGAAAAGCAAGATGTCCAACATAAATTTTTAAATAATCTGTTATACTATATGTACAAAAATTATCAGATTTTTCTAACTACTGTATAATTTCTGCTGACATACACTGTCACTCCTACAGACAGCTAACAACAACAGGGCTGTAGAAATGAAAAACAATCACTTCCCCTGCAACTTTCATTAGTAGGATGGTTTCAATGATTTCATTAAGTTTTAAAATAGTTTACACTGTTATCCAAACTTACATCTCTCTTTACTGAATACTACGTCTCTACTGAATTTATAAATATGTTTGTAACCATACTACTTTATTTTACTTTTTTCTAATATTGTACAAAATTATGAAAAAGTTATGGACATAACTGCGACAATTTAATTGACTACTGATGACAGCATAGGAATGTACAAAAACAAAATGTTTGGGCAGATAACAACCTAGAGATACTCAGGAAAGCAACATTTACAATTTCCTCTACCTATACCTCTGTTACTCTGCACTTCCAATAGAGCTTTCCCATGCAGTAATATCCTGCGGTCTTACGAAGGAAGTCAAGGAGGGCCATTTTCAGGAGGCAATAACTGTTCGATTCTCAATAGCAGAGCATGAGACTTGATACAGCAGATTAAAACAAAACAAAAGGATGGGATGACCTAGAAGGGCAATTGAACTATGTTACGTATCATATGTGTGTGTGCGCATAATGTATTTACTTGAAAATATAATAGTCACAATACTATCTATCTTTCACTAAAATAATTATCCACTGCAGGACAAAATAGTTATTCCTCATTCTGCATCACAGATGTTTCAAGAAAAGACTGCTTCACTAAATCCTACATTCTGCGTAATGTACTTTACTATACAAGAAGTAACTGCCTAGGCAGACTAGATGGAAGACTTACCAAAGATTTTAAGGGTTGTTGGCTCAGTGGATATAGGTGAACTCTACCTCTTTGCTTTAACACTCAGATTTTCCTCTTTACATGAAATTCCTAACCTTTATCTTCAGTCACTTTCTACTATTAGGAGAAAAAACAGTGGCTCTTAACCATTTTTTGGCCCTTGAGATGCAGATGTGGGCAGGGTAAACTGCAGTCATGAGCATGTCTAGGGCAGTGATACTATTTTTACTGATTTTAGAGAGTGAAATATCAACATGAGAGAGAAACATCGACTGACTGCCTCCCATTTGCGCCCCAACCAGGACTGAATCCACAACCTTTCAGTGTATGGGAAGATCTCCAACCAACTGAGCCACAAGAGCCAGGGCAAAGCAGTGATTCATTTTTTTTTTTTTTTTTTTTAATTTTATTGTTGTTGTATTACATCCATCTCCTTTTTGCTCCCCTAAAGCAGTGATTCTTAAATGTTTTCAAGGTTATTAAACCTCATGCACATAGGCACACAGAAGAATTAGCAGACATCTTCAAGGATTAAAAGAGGCGGGGAAGAAAGAAGAAAAGGTCCTGAGAAAAGCATCTGTTTAACAAGATTCTCATGCTTTGAGAATCTCCAGCATAAAGTTTATTCATATATTCTGTATGACTAAGGACCACAGCGTGAGAAAAGATTCAACTCATTTTTTTACATTTCAAAGAAGGTAAAACTGAAAAAAAAAAAAAAAAAAATGCAAAGCATGTATGCATGATTATTAAACAGTCATATGACCCTACTAAAGTGGCCAGTTTCAGTCACTATAAATGTACTGACAGCCTCGGAATGACTTACCGTCTCTGGGTGGAAACTGCAGAGGCCGGCTGCTCTGAATAAATGAGCACTCGTCAGAACATCTGACCTCCAAAATCCCTTCCAAGTCAATGTTCTAAAGATTATAAAAAGGTGGCCTGGCATATGGTTGCTGCAGATGGGCCAATACTCTTAATTCCCATGACTCCTAGCAGTCTAAACCAAGAAGAGTTTCCTATACAATATTAAGGAAAATAATAATTGATTAAGTAGCTGTTTATTGGGTCTTATTCAGTCAAGCTCCATTCTAAGCATTACAGAGATATTATTATTTATGTCTCCAAAGACATAAGTAATTTTACCAAGTCCTTCTGAAGTCCCTCCCACCCCCTTGATCTCCTTAGTACTTTCTGGGTTCCTGGGACTCCCCCTTTTGGCACTCTGCCCAGAAAGCTGGGTTTTATTTATCCCATTTTACCACTTACTTTCCACAACTGTTCCTGCAGTGGGGGCAGGCAGAGAGAAAAAAAGCCTAGGTACTGTGCCCCTTTCTCCTGAAACCACAGATCCTGTCAGAAAGGAAGGCTCCTCTACCTCAAAATTGTAGATAGCTGTGCCCTGCCCTGCACTCACCGCTATTACTAGGAGCCATAATCTACTTCTCTAGCCTGGAGTAGAGGGCTTTGGGAACTCTCCCTGCCGCCAGGAATGTCTACTTCCTGGTTTCAGGCTATGTTGAGATTAGGCCATGTGACAACACAAGGGGAAAAATGGCAAACCCACCACCAATTTGGTATATTTCAAGTTCTGGTCTTCCCTAATTCGCCTGCCAGTATTTAATTTTTCAGAATCCTTAAATAGCTTGCTCCACGCATTCTGCCCAGGTTTTATAATAGCTGCATTCGTGGAAGAGATAGGTTGTCATGTGATGATACCTTCTCACTGGACCTGAAACTTGCCAAGCTTATGTGGTATTATTATGTATTTATATTTTAGGGTTGGCAAACTTCTTCTATAAAGGATTAGACAGTAACTATTTTAGGCTTTGAGGCATACATATGATTTCTGCTGCATATTCTTTTTCCTTTTTCATACAATTCTTTAAAAGACCATTCTGAGTTTACAAATGAGTCAAAATAAGCCATAGTCTGCCAACTCCTGTATTAGTATATACTGGTCTACAATATATAAAATGCATGCAAAGACAAGCTGTGGTATGAATTATGCTTCACATCACCTTAACAAATTAATTATCTACCAAAATCTAAAGGCTCAAGCACCTTTCATCATTGTTTATGACAAAGCTATTTAAAAATGCTTAATTTTCTTTTTATAGTTAATATATTAAATTCATAATAGGGTCTAATAAGTACCTTACTGTTTGTTTTAAATATTGTATCAGTGAATGTTATTATTTGTTTAAAAGTAACACTAATGAAAGTCACAAAGAAATTATCTTTCAGATCCCTTCAATTTCTTCCAGCATTTGGATACACAGAATTCTACAAACACCGTCACACTCACCCCTGGTTTTTTTTTTGTTTGCTTTTTTAAGAGTTTATTCATTATTTTTTAGAGAGAGGGAAAGGGAAGGAGGTAGAGAGGGAGAGAAACATCAGTGTATTGTTGCCTTTCACCTGCCTCCAGCTACGGATCTGGGTTGCAACCTAGTTATGTGCCCTGGCTGGGAATTGAACCAGCGACCTTTGGGTTCGCAGGCCAGCACCAATCCACTGAGCCACCAGCCAGGGCCTCATTCCTGTTTTATTAAATAAAGCCAACAAAAGAAAGCTGTGTGTGCAGTATACTGGCAACTACTTATTAACAAATGGGCTGACAAACAAAGGAAAACATGCCAGTTTACTTTCCTTTTACACATTATACTGCATATGTATTTTTCATCTGTGTTATTCCGTGGATCCATTGCACTGTTGAGTTAACACAATGAATTAAAGAGAAAAGTTTGCCGTTCCCTCAAAAGTAGTGGTTTTTCTTGTGCTATTATTTATTTTTCAAAAGATTTTATTTATTTATTTTTAGAGGTGGAAAGGGAAGGAGCAAGACAGGAAGAGAAACATCAATGAGAGAGAAACATGGATTGGTTCCTTCCGTATGCGCCCCAACTGTAGAGTGAACCCACAACCCAGGCTTGTGCCCTGACCAGGAAACAAACTAGCAACCTCTCGCTTTGTGGAAGAAAACCCAACCAAATGAGCCACATTGGTTAGGGCTCTTATGCTATTATTTAAATCTAATAGGAGAGAGCCACACTTTCAATTCCCCCAAATTCTGGAAAATTATTACCTGATTTTGTAACAGTATAGGAAAGAAAACTGGAAATGATAATAAACTACTTTTATTTCTAATATTCCTACTGATAAGAATGCTGATTCAAATCTATCCAAAGAATGTAACCAAAATATTGCAAGGATTATTTATCCCAGTCAAACATATATCTTTCATAATAAAGCATCAAGCAAAATGTTGGCATATATTGAGTTCCAGATAAATATTAAGTTTCCCCTTTCTTGGCCCCATATTATTAGAAATCTAAGATCTATTGCTAATAATACACTTCCTTAAATGTTAATGAGAACTAGCAGTATAGAATATGATTTTTACATTTTGCCTTCTTCTCTTTATATACCAAAAAGAAAAGTTAATCATCAACTTGAAGGAATAGAGAAAAAAGAGGAGGGAAAATGGCAGTGAGCCCCTGAGCCAACAGGCTGCTGCTTTTTAGCCAACTATTGTTTCTAACTGATTTAAGCAATATTTCTTGCTTGCCATTTTTTCAACAAGTAGGCCTAGTTGCTTCAAAATAAACCTTTAATTTCCATGTACAATACTATCCACATCTTGTTATTTAACTGAACTCCATCCAACACACTTGTGTTTCCTGTTCTAACATGTTCATTAAAACTAAAGATTGATTTCAACACAAGATTTATGATGTTTATTCTTGCTACAATATACTTCATCTTTCATCAGCTGCCAGGCTGACAATATTCTTGCCACAAAATAATTTAGCATTGCACAAGCAAATCATAGTGACACATTTCTAAGAATGGACCATGTCTACAACTTAAAAAGAATGGAGGGGGGGATCACATCAAAGACACTGCCTTTATATTAAGTATATCAAAGATCCAAGTATATTTGAAATGCAGACAAGAATACTAATTAAATCAGATCTTGGCATAATCTGGTATAAACATAAATATGAGCTGTCCTACCCTCTGTTTATTTCTTTTTCGAAAATGAGCTGAGCCCTGGCTGGTGTGGCTCAGTGGATTGAGCACTGGTCTGTGAACCTAAAGTCACTGGTTTGATCCTGGTCAGGGCACATGCCTGGGTCCCAGGCCATGGTCCCCAGGTGGGGGCATGCAAGAGGCAACCAATTATTTCTCTCACAAACTGATGTTTCTCTCCCTTTCCTTCTCCCTCCATTGCTTTCTCTCTATAAATAAAATATTAAAAATAAATAAAAGAAAATGAGCTTAGGTTTGATTTGCCAATACCATTATTACTTATAAATTCTCAAAATATGGATATTTATATAATTTTAAAGGGGCTAGTTGTTTTCCCTTTAAGGCTATGATAACTCTTCATGTCAAAGCTAGCTGCTACATAATTTACTTTTAAAAGGTATTTTTCAAAATTTTAGTAATATTTAGTAACATTTTTGGAAGCCTTCCTTATTCCTAATTATTCAAGATTTCATGTTCTACTATTCTAATGACATTCTAATGTTTCATGTTCTAATGACATGAAGTACAGAAATAGTTTCTAAACTAAAACAGAACAAGTGACATATATGTAGACACAGTGCGGCAAAAGTAGGTTTAGAGTTCTGAGCACATGATACACAGTTTATTCTTGTGTTATTTCTTAATATGTGTATTATTTCCCACAAACAACTGCAGACCTACTTTTGCCCACACTGTATTTTAAAAGCACATAGTTTTGCCATGAATAGTGTAGCTCAGCTGGCTGGGCATCATCTGGCAAAGCAAGAGTTTGCCAGTTTGACTATCATTAATAGATCAACAAACAAGTGGTGGTGAGGATGTGGAGAAAATGGAACATTCATGTACACTGCATGTAGGAATACAGATTGGTGCAATATGGAGAGTCCTCAGAAAATTAAAAATGGAACTGTCTTATGACCCAGCAATTCCAGTCCTGGGTATGTATATGAATAAATCCAAAACACTGATTCAAAGAATACATGCACCCTATGTTCATTACAGTGTTATAACAATAGCTGAGATATGGAAGCAACCCAAGTACCCATTAATAGATGAATGGATAAAAAAGCAGTGGTACATATGTACAATGGAATACTATTTAGCCATAAAAAATAAAATCTTACCATGTGTGATAGCATGGATGGACCTAATGGGTATTATGCTCAGTGAAATAAGTCAGTCAGACCATATGCTTTCACTTATATGTGTAATCTAACAAACAAAATAAAATTGAAACAGATTTATAGACATAGTGATTAGACTGATGGTTGTCAAAAGAGAGGGGAATTGGGGAACTGGGTGAAAAAGGTGAAGGGATTATGAAGTACAAATTGGTAGTTACAGAACAGTCGCAGGGAGCTAAAGTACAGCATAAGGAATATAGTCAATAATATTGTAATAATTATGTATGGTGCCAAGTGGGGGCTGGAAATATCACGGGGAATACTTTGTACTAACCGTCTAATCATTTTTGTATCTGAAACCAATATGAAAATAACACTGAAAGTAAACTGTAATTGAAAAATTGAAAAATTTATTTTTAAAACTACAAATTATAACAAATCATATCCAATAATTCTCATCAAAGTACCAGAAATGAACAACTATCTCTTTACCCAGAGTAAAACCATGAATGCTCAAACTGGAAGCAGAACATGGGTAAGCTGCTCAAAAACCTTCATTATTATTTATTATTATTATTATTGAACTAAGCCTCGTCTAATCTCCTGACTAGAGGGAGGCCTGGCTGCCAGAGTACTGGGAGCCAAGTGAGGGAAGAGGGGGTATGTGACTGGGAGAGAAGGGTTCTCTCAACATTTGGCATACATTATTCACTTAATCTCCCAGTTGTGAACTTCCTCAACTCCTCATCCCCCTCAGTTTAGAAGCCCTCTATTCTAGCCATCTAATGGCACAGGAAAGGGTAGTTACCCTGTGCCATGAAGTATGTAAGAATTTTCGTTTCCAACTAATCCTCCCTATTTGAGAGGGCTCTTGCCCCATCCCCACACTTACACTAAAAATCCAGAGGTGCCTACAGCCAGATCCTAAGACTTAAAAATCCTGAAACTTAGTTTGTATTAATTTTTTAACTTTCTCCATTGCTGATTTAGGATTTCACATTTTGCAGTCAGTTATAACTGTGGTGTTCAATCCCCTATCTTTACCTGAAGCCTCAGAAAACATTACTTTCAAATGTTCATAAATACTTAGAAAAAGAGTATTAATCTAAAACTATAGGCCACAATGAAGTTTCAAAAATTTTTTAAACTTAGAAACTACAAAGGATGCACTGCAACCATATGGCAGTAGAACTATAACAAGACAAAATGGTTCCAAATTTTAAAATACTCTCCCAAATGAGAATAAAAAGGACCATGGCACATTATTTAGAAAATTTTCAGGGTGGTGTGGCACAGTGGACTGAGCGCCAGCCTGTGAACAGAAAGGCTGCTGGTTCCATTCCCTGTTGGGGTGTATGAGAGGCAACAGATCGAGGTATCTCTCACCCACTGATGTTTCTCTCCCTCTCTTTTCTCCTTTCCTTCACTTCCCTTCTCTCTAAAAATAAATTTTAAAAAGAGAGAACAACAAGAAAACTAAATACAAAATATATGAGATAAATTCACTAATTTAAACTCATTATTAAAAAATAAAGCCCTGGCTGGTAGCAGAGTGGATAAGGCGCCGGCCTGCGAACCCAAAGGTTGCAGGTTCAATTCCCCAGCCAGGACAGCACATAACCAGGTTGCAAAGCAGGTTTCCAGTCAGGTCTGTGGCTGGAGGCAGGTGAAAAGCAACCATACATTGATGTCTCTCTCCCTCTCTGCCTCTCTCCCTTCCCCTCTTTCTAAAAATAATTAAATAAAATCTTTAAAAAGAAAAAAAAAAAAAAGAAAGCCCTGGGATGGTAGCACAGTGGATAAGGCGCCAGCCTGCAAACCCAAAGGTCGCTGGTTCGATTCCCCAGCCAGGGCACATAATCAGGTTGCAAGCCAGGTCTCCAGCCAAGTCGTGGCTGAAGGCAAGTGGAAGGCAACCATACATTGATGTTTCTCTGCCTCTCTGCCTCTCGCACTTCCTCTCTCTCTCAAAATAATAAAATCTTAAAAAGAAAAAAAAAAAAAGAGATTCACAAATCTCATATAAAACTTATTTAGAAAACAAGAAAACCAACAACCAAATATATCTCAGGGTAACAGAATGAAGAAAAAGAGAAAATCAATAAATTATAAATAGAACAGAGTAGCAATAAAAAATGCTTATATGGGAGAATAACATATTCTTAGGCTATGCATGCAAAAATATTTAGGGGTGAAGGGTTATGTCTGCAACTTAATTTTAAGTGGTTTAAAAAATAAAGAGTATTTTCTCTAAGCAAACTACTTTTATTAGTTTTTCTAATCAAATGTGACAAAATTGGTAACTATGTGTGATAAGGATATACTATTACTATTATTCTTTCAACCCTTCCATTCATTTAAAATTTTCAAAATTAAAAACAGGAAAAATATGCAGATATTGAAGATATTGACAAATAACAGTTTAACTAGATGTAAGGCTTCATGAAGCAATAAATTTAAAAGAAATGTGGTATTTCCTTACTTTCTTACCAGAAATGTTATGAATATGGTTTAGTTTCTCTTCAGATTTCTTTTCTAAAGTGCTATGGACCCAAGAAGTCCCCAGTGTTCTAAAATAAAATGAAGATACATCAAGCTTCTTGATTTTATGGTTTTCAGAAAAATTTTATAGTGATGTCTTTCATAAAGTCTTATTTGTATGTACATGCACACTTGAATTACTTTGAAGTGAAAAATAAAAATAGAAAGCTGACTGACAGCTGTAAGACAGGAGAGAGGAGGAGGTGGGGACTGACTGAAAGAAGGTGAAGGGATTAGTCAAAGAACAGATACGAAGGACCCATGAACAAGGACAATATAGGATGGACTATAGAAGTGCAGGGTGGGCTGGATGCAGGGGGATGAAGGAGGAAAAACAAGGACAGGTGTAAAAGCATAAACAATAAAACATTAAAACAATTTTTTAAATACAATAGAAAACTGACTGGACTGTATATAGCAGGTTCTCACTAAATATTCTTTTGAAGACCAAATACATGTTATAAAGTGCGTTAAATTCTACCAAGTTGCAGTGCAGACAGCTAAACACTTAAAAAAGGGCCAAAACTACAAAAAAAAAAAAAAAAAATCTAAAACTAAGGTTTCGCAGTACTCTGTGCCCTTTAAAAGATCTAGTGTGCATTACAATGCAAATAAATCTATGTCTCTATCCTCAAACTTTATTTACCTTTATTAATCTCAAAACATGTCTTATTTAGAATAATTTTAATATCAGTCGTTTCCCAGGAAAACTGTAAGTACTTCTACATATGTGAGAGTTTATTTAACTAGATTCACACATAACA
This sequence comes from Noctilio leporinus, assembly GCA_004026585.1. Taxonomy (NCBI): domain Eukaryota; kingdom Metazoa; phylum Chordata; class Mammalia; order Chiroptera; family Noctilionidae; genus Noctilio; species Noctilio leporinus. The sequence goes on from PVIW01005037.1 coordinate 60,439, forward strand.
GTTAGCTAGTCGCTGCTTGAAAACATATACTCTACAGAAACATGGGTCTGATTTTATAAGCTCTTTCAGGTGTATATATAATAAATAGGCAGTGAGAGTTATATAATTTATCCTAATATTAAATACTATGTAGTAAACCTATGTTTTACCACAACACTATCACATGTTTGTTTTTGAAATATGTGAGGCAGTTAATATTAACTAAAGTGAAAGGAGAGAGAGAGCATTCTAGTTTTTGACAAATGTAAAAGTGCTCTTATAAAATGGTAGTCAATATTAATAGAAAATTAGAAAAAACTTTTACCTTGTAATAAAGGGCAGTTAAGAAAGCCTATCAACAATCCTAATGGCTTAAAATTACACTTACAAAGTGTGCTGGAAAAGTAGGATGGAAGCCAAGTACCTTAAATCACACTAAGATTCTCTATCAGTGAGAAAAACCAAAGCAGGTTCTGAGAGCCTCAGAGCAAACTTAAATGGACTTGCGGTATGTTATAAAATACCAACAGGCACCCTTTGAAAACGACTTCAAAGTCTTTATTCTGGCAGGTTTATGGTATTAATATCTGGACACTGTTTAATTTTCTTGTGTAATGTCAAAATACACACCTGGCTAAGTATTCACAGGATAATTCTGACTCATTTGTGAAATTCCAGAAATTAAAAATTTCACTTTCAGTATTACTCCGCAAGCACTGTTTGAAAATTTTAGTGTAAACTAATCGAATTTTTATAAAACACTGATTCATTCATTATATATTATAGGTAACAGTATTATTTAATAATTTCTACTTGATCCTCAATTGGCAGTTTTATTTATCTGTACATTTATATTCATTCATCCAACAATTATTTGTTGATTACCTACTATTTGCCAAGAACTATTCTAAGAACTGAGGATATAGCAATAAACAAAAAGCAAAAATTCTTACTTTTTATTTCCTTATTCTTTTAGGTTTCTTGGCTCCTCCTCAACTGTGGCAAAACTTTAATTGTCTCCCTAATCAATCCCCTCTTCTTTTAAATAAAGTTTTAGCTGGGACCCCAGCTGGGTAGCTCAGTTGGTTATAGAGTGTTGCCCAGAGACATCAAGGTTACAGGTTTGATCATCCATCAGGGCAAATACAAGAATCCACCAATAAATGTGTAAACAAGCAGAATAACAAATCAATCAACCAATCAATCTGTCATCAATAAATAAAAATTGAAAAAAGTTTTAGCTGGGCACGTGGCCACCCAGCTAAATACTACATACCATAGACCTTCAGTTGAGAGACAGAGAGAGAAGAGAGAAGAGAGAAGAGAGAGGGAGAGGGAAAGGAAGGAATCTTGATCCCTTGATTCTTGGTTAATTCTGTGGAGTAAAATAGCCCTGAGCTGCCTACCAGCTCAAAAGGAGAAAAATAACTTTTCATCATGATTAAGTCACTGTTATTTGATCCCTTTAAAACATCTGAACCAATTTAGATGTATAATAGCAGTTAATGCACTGTCTTATGTATTATTTTAAAATATAAATAATAACCCTTAATTTACCTGGTATATATTTTCAAACTGCTCCTAGAAACAATTCTTGACCTGTTCCATGCCAAGATTACACATCAATCATTGGCCTCTTTTCTCCAACTTCTTCCACATATATATATATATATATATATATAAAATTATATATGTAAAATATACTTTTTATAAGTTATTTCCACATGTAGTTCCCCTACCACATGTCTTTATAAGAGAATAAGAAAAAGGTCTTATTCTCTTCTGCATTACTTTGTGCCTGACAGAGTCAGTACTAATAAATATTTGTTAAACAGAATTTGCACATTAAGTTCAACTGTCTATGAACATGACTCTTATCAATTCCATTTATTAGGTACTAGCAAAAGCAAGTCATAGTAGGGGTAAGTCAGAAGGGGTCAATAGTAAAAGAGTCACAGGGTCCCATACAGAAAAAGAGACAGAGAATCAGGCCAGCCTAGGAATATTTGAGAAGAAAAGGATTAAAAATGGGGGTGAGAGATGAAGAAACTTAAAATCGTATGAAGTAGAACAGAAGATTTCATTGTAAGAACAATGGTAATGCTGACCTTAGAATTTTTAAGCTACTAAAAATATACATGCACTCACACACACACCAGTAATATACCACCCAACAAACTTACAAAATGATTGTTTGATAAATATCAAATGCTGGAGTATGAAGCATATTAACACATTATTAGAGAAATTATAAATTGGTGCAAACATTTTAGAGAGTAATTTGGTAATATTTATGACAAAATTTTCAATATACATTCTATTTCTAAAAATTTACCAATGGGTATACTTGGAAAAAACTGGCAATATATATTCTTAAGAAGATCATTAAAGCATCATCTGTAATAGCACCAAATAAACTAAATATCCATCAAGAGGGAACTGATTGTGGTACATGCACACAACGGAATACAACTCTACAAAGCCATTAAAAAGAACATGGCAGATCTCTTTACATCTTTGAAGACATCTATGCTATTTAAGTGGAAAAGAAAAGTACAGAACAGTATATGTTGCATAAAATCCTATATATAAATTAATTTTTAAAGGGTGTTTATGTCTTAACATTTCTGGAAGGACAAAACAAAACTATTAACAGAAGTCTCAAGAAACAATTGCAAATAAAAGGCTTTAGTGTTTTACATATTTTTGTAAACTAAATTATTTGAGTGCATATATTAATTTTAAAAATTTAAATGTCAATAGTGTTATCTGGGAAGCAAAGAATTATGACTATTATATGATGTTCTCTATTATAATCTCAGATAAATTATTTTAGAGTTCTTTAATCACTATATATATATCCTATAAAGGTGCATAATATGCCTCAGCTTCATTTTTTTAAGAATCTTCCTTGGTTAAATTTCTATTTTATGGCAAGAGCCATAACATTAAAAAAATAAAAACAAACAACAACAACAACAAAAAAACTAGAGTCCAGTTGTAGAAAGGTGTTTCTTCTCCCCGACCTGTAAACCTTTATTTTTACTTTTATGCTTTAAGATCTTTCCCTCAAATTTGATCATTTGGCAACTTACATTTATCCCAACCAATTCATTCTTCATGCCAAGAGAAAATAAACAGTGATATAATATCAATATAAGAGATTGAAAAATAAAATATATATATTCCAATAATAAACTGTTCTATCTGCATGATGTCCAACACATCAACTGAATGATGTTTTCACATCATTTGTTTTCACATCAAATGAGCATTTGATGTGAGAGCATACGGACATAAACAATTTCATGAATATGTAAATTATAGGTACCAATGGTAGAAAAGAAAAACAAAACTAATTTACCCTCAAGTACTGCTCACCAATGTTAGATACTGGCTGGCTAAAGCACGGCACAGTTCTGATATACAAAGGCATCTTAAGTAGCTGAGTTCTCATATCTCAAGATGTTAATCCACAAATCAGGTAACTAAAAGAGATCATTCCACTAATTTCACTTGGTCACAGAAGGAAAACCAGCTTAAACTACTCAAGATCAATTTCACATTACATCAGTAGTAGAACTGGATCATGAAGCAGTGTGGCAGTACAAACTCTTTGCAAAACCATAACAAGGGACATCAAGATGATTAAACTAAAGTTATGATAGTGTCTCTTGTACAGGCAAATAAAAACACAAAATTAATACATTTTGTTCTCCCCAAACCCATCTTTCTAGATTAGGGGTCAGCAAACTTTTTCCCTTAAAAAGTCCTATTTAAACACTTTGGTCTTTGTAGGCTTCATGTGTTCTTTGTAGCAAATTCTTCAGTTTTAAGTAGTTGTAAAAAGCAAAATAAAACAAAGACCACTTTTAGCTCAGAGTCTGCATTTAATTAGATTTGGTCCATGGGCTCTAGTTTCTTGACCCCCCTCCTTGTACCCCAAATAAGGAGGACCCTGCCCCAAATGAGGACTATGATGCTGACCGTGCCCCGTCATCTGCGCATTCATCCTAAATCCAATTCTAAAATCATACAGGTGACAAAATATACTAAAAAATAACATGACTTGAGGAAATCTCAAACTTTTTTTTTTAAGATTTTATTTAACTTTAGAGAGAGGGGAAGGAGGGGAGAAAGACAGCGAGAAAAACATTAACGTGTGGATGCCTCTTGTGAGCCCCCAACCAGGGACCTGGCCTACAACACAGGCATGTGCCCTGACTGGGAATCAAACCAGTGACTCTGTGGTTTGCTGGTGGGCACTCAATCCACTGAGTCACACCAGCCAGGGCAGAAATCTCAAACTTTTAAGGAAGCTATATTACTTGCTTTGAGATTTTTAAAAAGTATGTCACCTCTGATAATTATAAGAAATACTTCTATGGAATAGTTACACTGTATTACATCACTGGTAAACAGATTTTTATTCCTTTTTAAACAACTTTATTGAGGTATTTCTGACCCACTGCATGGTTTTAATAATCATACTGAGGCATATTTTATATTTCATGTTATTCACCATTTTCTAATTTACAATTCAATTATTTTTAAATAAGTTTATCAAGTTGGGCAACCATCACCATGAACTAGTTTTTCATTTTTTAATTTATTTATTGATATTTAAAGAATGGGGAATGAAGAGGGAAAGGGGGAGAGAGAGAGAATGCAAATATTGATTTGCTACTCTATTTATTTGTGCATTCATTGGTTGATTCTTGTATGTGCCCTGACCAGGGATCAAACCTTTAACCCTGTAATTATCGTTCAATGCTCTAAGCAACTGAGCTCCCAGGCCAAGGCACTATCAACCAATTTTAAAACATCTTCATAACCCAATATGATCTCTCATGCACATTTATTGTTAATGCCTGTTTTTACCCACCCCCACCCCAGGTAACTACTAACCCACATTTTGTCTTTAAAAATAAATTATCTTTTCCAGATATTTCATATTAATGGTATCACACATTATGTGATCTTTGCCTAATTTTTTTCACTGAGCATGTTTTTGAGGTTCATCCACAATGTGGCATGTATCCATAGTTTATTCCTTTTTATTGCTATAGAGTATTCCATGGGATCTGAGCTGGAGGCCAATGTAGAAAAAAATTCCCAGGCAGTGCAACAAAATGAAAAAAGACTGAAAAAAGAATGAAGAGGTTTTAAGAGAGCTGCAGAACAACATGAACTGTAATAATATCCTATCATAGGGATACCAAAAGGAGAAGAGAAGGAGCAAGGGATAGAAAACCTCTTTGAAAAAGTAATGACAAAGAACTTCCCTAACTTGAGGAGAGAAAATGTCACGCAAACTCAGGAAGCACAGAGGGTCCCAAGGAAGATGAACCCAAACAGGCCCACTCCAAAACACATCATAATGAAAATGGCAAATTTCAAAGACAAGGAGAGAATCCTAAAAGCAGCAAGAGAGAAACAGCTAATAACATACAAGGAGGCTCCCATACAGTTATCAGCTGATTTCTCCACAGAAACACAACAAGCCAGAAGGGAAAGGCAAAAAATATTTCAAGCAATGAAAAACAAAGGCCTACAACCAAGAATACTCTACCCAGCAAGGCTCTCATTCAAAAATGGAAGGTGAAATAAGGAGCTTCCCTGACAAAAGAAGTCTAAAAGAATACATCTCCACCAAACCAACATTGCAAGAGATGCTAAAGGGTCTGCCTTAAGAAGATGAAGAAACAGAGAAACAGACAGAAACACAGGTACAAAGGTAAATGGATTAAATGCACCAATCAAAAGACATAGGGCAGATGAATGGGTAAAAATCAACTTTAACTTATGAATGCTTTCAAGTGATCTCGTTATAAACAGATTTTACTAAGGTATAATTTTGTATATGACTTGTATCTGCATTACTGCAGGTTAAGTTTTCTTAGATTGGAATCATTTCACAATATGGGAAAATCAGGTTACTTACAATAACTCAGAAAAATTGAATGCAATTAAGAAGAAAAAAGTAAGAAAATGTGGATGTATATTAACATAGAAGACATACTATCTTTCTTATTCATTGTTATAAAATAGGTGCTTATTTGTGGGTGTGTAATATATAGACTTTGTTAGCAATTTATGTTTTAAATAGCAACCAACTGGTCATGGGGGTGTTGTGAAATCAGTCAATCTTTAGGTTAGAAAAGATGCTGAAAATGAAGACCAATTTGGATGGGAGTTGAAAACTACTAAACTATATGGTTCATGTACATAGACAATATATATTCTCATATTAGCATGTAAATTAGATGACATGCCTTTCAAATAAATCATGGAAATACACATTTCCAGTTATGAAGGAGGCCCCCAAACTGGGGATGCTTGGGAAAAGGAATTAATGCTATAGTAAACTTTATTATTGAAATGGGAACAAACCTAATCTCTACCTCAACAGACTCTTAAATAGTACAGGGCTTAGTTTAGGACCACATAGGAAGTCAACCACAAGTTCAAAAAATAGCTAGAATACTATTCTACAAAATTATTTAAATCCTAGGGATTTTTATTTTTTACCTCAACTTAGTAGACATATAATTTCTATGCTGGGGACTGGCTCAGCACTGCAAGTGCCATTATTTCTGAAGGCTTCAACTTGTAAAACACATGTAGAGGAAAACCAGATGGTATTGAAAGAAGACCTGTGCACAGCATAAATAAATAAATAAATCTACTATTTAAGACAGAAAACTCCAAAAAGAGTAAATTGTAGTTCCAGTAGCTTAAAATAAAGTTGAGTTGTATTATTGGAGCGGGGAGGACTCAAAACCCAATTCATTTTTTACTATGGGTTTGGCACTGTCTCTAGGACAACTTTCACAAAATTGAGTTCTGCAATACACCATTTCTGTGATATATTTCACAAAAATAGCATTCCAGAGTAAAATAAGTATTAAAGAAGAAAAAACTGCTCAATCTTGCTAGTATCTAAAATACTATCATTTATTATATAGTAATTATGTAAGCTATTGGCATATTTTAAATTTTTTGTATTAACTCTTCAAAATACAGTATGTACTTTAAATATGTGTAAAAATATGTATGGGTATAAATGTATTTTTGCATGTGTTTGGTAATACTGCAATTCATATTACTTAAAAGAGTAATTCTTTAAACAAATGAATTAATGTAGGCATTTTGGAATAATGAAAAGAAAACTGTATTAATATGATTTGAGAAGTTGACAGAAGGTAGTAATTAAATGCTGAATTGTCTGGATGTGAAAGGGGAAAAATAAAGTACACATTGGTAGTTACAGAATAGACAGGGGGATGTTAAGAAGAACAAAGGAAATAGAGAAGTCAAAGAACTTACATGCATGACTCATGGACATGAACTAAGGGGCACTGTTGGAGGGAAAAGGGCAAAAGGGGGAAAATTGGGACAACTGTAATAGCAAAATAAATAAAATATGTTAAAAAAAAGAACTGACACATGCTACAATGTAGACAAACTTGCAAAAAAATAAAATAAAATTCATCCATGTTAAAGTATGTATCAGTAGTTTCCTTTTATCACTAAAGGATTCTATTATAGAAATATAACAAAGTTTATTGATACATTCATCTGTTACTAGAATGTGGAATGTTTCTAATTTTTTTTTAGCTATTACAAGTAAGTCTCATTTAAACATTTGTTTACACATCTTTGTATGGAGATGTTTTCATCTCTCCTGAGTAAATAAATATCTAAAAGTGGAATGGTGGGATCATATAAGAGGTGGATGGATATTCAACTTCTTAAACTGACAAACTGTTTACCAAAGAGGTAGCAGCTTCATTTTACAGTCCCACAGCAGTGTGTGAGCATCCCAGTCCCTCTACATCCTCACAAACACTTGGTATAGTCCTTTAATGTTATTCAATGGATATGTAGTATCATGTCATTGTGGTTTTAATTTGTATTTCCTTAATGATTAATGATGTTGAGCATCTTCCAATGTATCTGTCACCCTGTTGTGAGGTGTATTCCAATCTTCTGCTGATTTTTAAAAAGGGGTTGTTTAATTACTGAGTCTATAATTTTAACATTTACGTTCGAATGATATTGAATTACCTTTTTTAGTCTGTCTATGATATCAAGGTAATGTTAATTGTTTTAGTAGGAAGGTAAATTGGGTCCCTGTTACTCCATTTCAATCCAAAGTAGAAGTCTTTAATAGTTATGATGTGATTTTATCTACTTCTTCTCCTAGAAAGTATGTATATTAACCTTGTTTTACATAGGGGAAACCGAAGCTCAGAGAGCAAGGTGTCTAATCTAGAACTAGAACTAGGCTTTGAATTAGACCAGTATGAATCTAAAACCTATTTATTCTACTTCAATATTTACATAGCATTCAAAAAGATTCTCTTTGACACAGAGAATAATTTCTTTTGATTACGAAAAAGCATTACATTTCTAAAAGATGCAGGTAGCCTGATCTGCAGCTCCTGTCTTAATCACCATGGTACTTGTTGAAAAGAATGAATAAGATGCCATAGTTCTGAATACTCTTACGTCAAGATTTATATTAACTACTAAATACTGAATATAATAAAAGTATTAATTTTTTAAAAATCTAGCCATAAAGGAGTCTTATAAAGATATTCTATGGTCCCCAAAGTCCAACCAAAACAGTAATGACAACTGCTACTACCGTTTAAATTTTATTTAAGCTTTAAAACCACATTGTAAAATAGATATTACCACACAAATTTTAAAGACACAACAACGTGAGGAAACTTGTTTACAGTCTGCCATTCCTTAAGTAGCAAAAGTGGGTGGGATTCAAGCCCATGTCTCTATAGCTTCAGAATATTCTCTTAAATTTGTGTTTGGTTTTTCATACTTTTTGTCTGTTTGTTTGTTTTTACATTACAATGTCGCCTTCCCTAAGAAACAAGAAGCACTGCCAAGGGCCTTTTGGGAACAAGTCAATTCCTATATTAAATTCTAGCAGAGCTCAATGCCAAATGAACTGGAGCCGAGCTTCAGTGGTAATGATGGCAGTGAGCAGTTTCCCAGTCCCTGGCTGGGTTAAACCTGCTTTGCCCCTTTCTAAAGTAAAGTTGTCCTTCCATAAAACTAGCTGAACACCTTTTCTGTATTACTCATGATCTACAGTGGGCACAACTCCATTAGGCTGGACTACTAGCTGCTGGCTATAATGCCAAATCCCTGTTAGGAGTAAGATGGGAGGAGGAAATGACAGTCACGGGGCTGCATAGTATAGGGATAAAGAGTCCAGGCTCTTGAGGAGATTACCAACATGCAAATACCTATTCTGCCTCTTACCAGCTATGAGACCTTGAAAAAAGTATTAAACCTCTCTGGGCTTTCACACCTTAATCTATAAAATGGGGATAATAGTTTACCTCTCATAGGTTTGAGGATTAAAAGACAGAATATATAAAGTGTTTACAATAGTGCCTGGCAGTTGGTAGGCAATTTAAATTTTGCTATTAATATTACTATTATCCCTATACGTAGTTATTGCATAGGAATAAATTATATACACTAAATGGATATTTTAGATTCTTTAGTATAAAAAAGATATTAGCAAATGTCTACACATTTAAAAACACAATTCCATAAAAAGTTGACAGATCTATATTAGTGTCTTAAAGTAACTTTGGAAATTGATTTCTAGCATCTTCTGTATACAGGCAAACCACTTTTAAAATGCATGCAGGGATAATCAGAAATAATTCATAAAAATAAAGCAAATTACAATTCCATTAAAGTAGCATTAAATACCTACTATGCAACATTCTATAGAGCATACACAAGATCTAGACCCTACTTTCGGTAAGCTTAAATGTTAGAGAAAAATAACATACATAGAATAAATAATCAAATCAAGCCAAATACAGGTAAATGTTAGTGGATGGCATATAACTCAGAAGTAGTTCTATAGTACCATTAAAATGTAACGTTCAATCAATAAAAAAGAAATATCTATATTTAGTCCCACTCCTAATGCTAGTGACAACAAGTCCAAGGGACTCCTATAAATTATTAATGAATTACTTAAGCAAGAAAAAAAAGGGGGGGATGGATATTGAATAATTTCCACTGTAACTTACTGTTGCTATTTTGGTTTCGAGAAAGTTCTCCCTTTCTTCATCTACCTTAATTTCATGTCCGGTTTTAAAAAACTCAAGCATTTTGGGGATGTCACGGCCAATGGAATCTGGTTAGAAAAATAAAAAATCCAAAGTTATCACTCCATCTAAACAAGTAGCAAAAATTACTGAACAAAAAAGCACTGATCTCCTGCCAAGATACAGTAAGTAAGTTGTAGAAGAGATACTTTCAGGAGGCCTCATTTTCCACTGTTCGTGCCCTTGTGTAATCCCCACCCCTTCAGGGTGGACGAGACCTGCAACTTGCTCTACCCAACAGGATGATTATGTGTCCATGACCACAGTACGTAAAAAAAAACTACAATGCCTATCTTGCAGGAGATTCTCTTCTTACAGACTGTGAAGAAGCAAGAAGCAATGTTATGAGATGCATATGAAGAAGGCCACAGGGTAAGAAACTGAGACCCTCAGTCTAGCAGATCGCAAGGAGCCTCATGCTGCCCAAAGGCCACATGGATCTGGAAGCAAATGCTTCCCCAGTCAAGTCTGGGATGAGACCACAACCCTAGGCTACATCTTGATTGGATCTTTGCGAGACCTTGTGTTGTTTTAAGCCACTAAATTTGTGGTAATATTATTTCATTGTAATAACTAGTAAGTAATTTATTAATAAATATATGCAATGCTGCTGCTTATCATAAAAATATATACACCCTTAATTTCAATGCAGTATTATTTATAATAGCCAATATTTGGAAGCAACCCAAGTACCCATTAGTAAATGAGTGGATAGAAAAGCTGTGGTGCATTAACACAATGGAATACTACTTGGTCATCAAATATAAGGAAATCTCATCATTTGTGACAGCACAGATGAGCCTGAAGAGTGTTATACTAAGTGAAATAAGCCCATCGGAGAAAATACCATATGACTCACTTTTATGTAAAATCTAATGAACAAAATAAAGAAACAAAATAGAAACAGACTCACAGATATAGAAGACAGGCTGACACCTGTTAACAGAGGAGAGGGGCTGGGGAGTTGCGTGAAAAAGGTAAGGGATTAAGAAAAAACAAAATAAAACGCATAGATACAAACAGTATGGTGATCACCAGAAGAAAAGGAGAAGAGTTTGGGGATGAATGGTGATGGAAGGAGACTAGACCTTGGGCGATGAGCACAAGTCCAATATGCAGATGAGGTGTTACAGAATTGTACACCTGAAACCTACACAATTTTATTAACCAATGTCACTCCAATAAATCCAATATTTTTTAATCTCATTATCAAGAAGGCATATTATACCCTTGGCATATATTACTTTTAAGGATCACCTGAGTTGTTCAGTATGGCTCAGGGGCATTTTATCCACAGGGAGCTTTAAATTTAATTAGGAGAAAAGGGACCTGCACAGGCAACAACTACTGAAAAATACAGTTTTTATTATTTATTTATCTTTTTATTTATTATTTTCAGAGAGAGGGGAAGGGGGAGAGGCAGAGAGGGAGAGAGACATCAATTATGCTTGCCTTTCACCTGCCTCCAGCTACAGACCTGGCTGGAGACCTGGTTATGGGCCCTGGCTGGGGAATCGAACCAGCAACCTTTGGGTTTGCAGGCTGGCACCTTATCCACTGTGCCACCAGGCAGGGCAGAAAAATACAGTTTTTTAGTATCACATTCTGATGTAACTGAATACTAAATATGTATGATAGATAGTATAATAATAAACAGTTAAGATGCTAATACAGTAGTCTATCATTAACACCCTTTAGCTTTCCATGGTTTTAGTTACTCATAGTTAACTGTGGTCAGAAAATATTAAATGGAAAATTCCAGAAATAGCAAGTTTTCAATTGCACACTGTCCTGAGTAGTGTGATGAACTCTCTCACCATCCACCATGTCCCTCTGGGGATGTGACTCTCCCTCCGTCCCGTGTATCTATCTGTACATATATGCTCCCTACCTGTTAGGCACTTAGTAGCTATTATGAGAGAGAGAGATCACATCCCCATACCTTTTATTAGGGTGTATTTTACTTTCAGCCTATTTGTGTTTAAATATAGTGTGTCTCTAATAGGCATCATATAATGGGATTGCTTATTTGTCATCTTATAATCTCTGCCTTTTGGTTGTGTTTATTTCATTTCCAATTAACCTAACTATCGATATGGCTGGATTTAGGTCTTTTTTTTTTTCTTTCTTTCTTTTTCTTTTTTTTAAATTTTATTGTTGTTGTATTACATCCATCCCCTTTTTGCTCCCCTCTGTCCCATTCCTGGATTTAGGTCTTTATTTCAATGTGTTTTCTGTTTGTCTAATCTCATTTGTTCCTCTGTTCTTCCTTTACTGCCTTTTGTTTTAAACGAAAAGTTTTGGTATAATTCTTATTCCTCTATTTAGTTTGAAGATACACCTCTTCTTGTGTTTTTCTTTCTGTAGAGGTTAGTACACATTTATTTATTACAACCTACTTCAGCTTAATACAGACTTCCAGGGAAACAATACATTTGTGCAAGCCTATCTCCATCCTCCCTCCCTTACCTCTTGATATTATTATGCTCAAAGCTGCTTCATCTCCTGTATATCTATCTTTAAAATAGCATTCACTGGGCTACTCCAGAAAGAAATTAGGGAATCATTCTAGATTCCTCCCTTTCCCTTACCTCCACATCTAATCAATAACTCTTGTTAAGTCTATCTCCTCCACATCCCACAGCGGCCTTCCTCTTCTCTGTCATCATTGCCACTGCTCGTGCTTCGTCCTTATTCATTTTTCACCTAGTCCACAACAGTGCCTCCTCGCTGGTCTCAGTTCTTAGTGTTTCATCATCCTCAAATCACCACTCTTATCACTTACGTAGCTCCCATATACAGTTGTTTTAATAAGCAAATGTTACATCATTCTTCTAAGCAGTAATTCTCAAAGGCTCCTACCTGAGTAAGAGGATAAAATCTAATCTCCGTGGCATGGCACACAAAGTATTCTGTGATGTGGCTCAATGCCTATCACTGTCTAACCTCACTGACCACCACTATCTTATACCACTTTATGTGCCAAATGATAGAAAGCTACTTATAATTTACTGAACGTAACTGGCTCATAGTTTTATGCACTAGAACAGTCAGTTTCTTCTACCAGCAATGTTCTCCCATGCATGTCAGGAAAGAAAATGCCTATTCATGTTTAAGTGCTCAACATAGCTGGTACCGTCTTTATAAAATCTGATTCTACAAAGTAGCCCCTCATTCCTCCAAGCACTTTGTTCCATTCCCACTGGTACACTTTCTGCATTTTAGTGTAGCACTTATGTTCTCATTTCTCTCACTGTTCAATTTTTATCTTCCTAAAGATGGGAACTCTCTTTTCATCTTTCAATCCGCAGTACTAAGTGTACTGTCTGGAACATAACAAGCACTCAATAATTACCTGCTTACTCAATAATGAGTTATGATGGTAAAAATTATATTGGAAGAAATGAAAAAGAATGAGTTCTCCTAAAGTAATTATGGAACATGAATAGGTACTTTAGGACTTGTAGAAAATCAATAATAACAGAGGTGCATATATGTTATAAATTTGCTATATACCCAGCCTGTGTTAAGCTCTCGAAAATAATATAACAAAACATGAAATCCATTTTGTAGATGATCAACAGATGCAAAAATGTTTTAAAAAATTTGTTCAAGAGCAGAGTAAATGACAAAGCCAAGTCTTAGAGAGAGGTCTACGTTAATCACTATTCTATTCTCTTTTTCAGCATAACCCAACATTAAATCTTCATTGTTATTTCTAGGGCTTTGCTATCCCTATGTAATTGCTCTCCCCGCCTCTCTTCTCTGGACTTTTAGGTTCTTCTACTATTTTCCTTGTTCTTACTTCCTTCCCTTTCTCCTCATCTAATTCCCTCCATTTGATTTCCATAATGAACATAATAGGCACTCAAACTATAAACTGTATCATTAAGTATTCACCCTGATATCCTGACATACTTTCTCTTTTCATCCTTACAGAGAATATTACGGGAGAAGCAAACAGAATAAAAGAAGCAAAGGAAGACAAAGGAATAGCTAATGAGAAAGGAGGTAAGTTTAGATTATTATATAGTGCAAAACAAAGTTTTAAGAAAGAGAAAAAAACTAAGACCAGATCTCTAAACATGGCAAAAAGAAAGACCCGAGATTATTACTGAGAGCCACATTTTAGCTGAATGAGGGAAAGAAAAGGGGAGAATAACACTTAGTAAGGAAAGGGAGTCAGCCAACCACCAAAGACAATTTGGAAAAACGTGTGAATTATCAGAAAATACTAAGGTTATAGCTAGAAAAGATAGCCGAATCAAATCAAAAGGTTGTTTTTTTTTGGGGGGGGGGGGGGGGGGGGATGTGTTTTGTTTTCAGTTTATTTAACTAGAGAAATCTGAGCATGTTAATTAAATGCTCAGTTAAGCTAGTTTATGTACTGCAGAAAACAAAACTCTCAGCTTCAAAACGGCAAGGACCTCCTCTGTCTTTTTCACAGCCACCACACTTCGAGCTTGGCTCTCTAAAGATACTAGGTAACTATAAATACAATTATTGTAATCCAAAAGAAAAACCCCTATAAATGACAGATTATCTACTCTTCAGTTGCAGTATTTTAATCTGTATCTTCTGACAACAGAACACTGCATTAAATATTCAGGCACTACAAATATTTGTTGTGCACCTACTACCCGTCAGGTACTGCTCTAGGCATAGGAATATAATGGGAGGAATATACACCCACAAATAAAAAAATCTAAGAAGCCAGAAACATTAAGTCCTAAAAAGAATATAAAAACACAAAATTAGAAATCCAGCGTTAATAGGAAGTGTATGGGTAATATTTTATATAAAATAGTCAAGGAAAGTCTTTTTGTTTAGATATTTGAATGAGAAAGTGAACCAAGAAAATAAGTAAACAGCATTACACACAGATGGGACAGTAAGTCCAAAGACCTGAGAAGGAAGAACATTTAGTGTGTATGAGAAGGGCAAGGGGCCACCATAGCTGTAGTAGAAGAAATAAAAAAAAGAACAACAGAATCAGCTGTCATAAATCAATAGTTCATCTATAATAATTATAACCATGCTTAAGCATCATTGGAATCTTTCACATATAAATATCTTTTAAACTAATACACAAGGGGGAAATTTTTTAAAAATTTCAAATGGATTCTTATGTAAAAATTCCTTTTTTAGTATTTTTCTTCATGTAACCAAAGAGTTCTGATTATTTTGATAGTGCAAGCAATAATATCATTCAGTTTATGAGCTAAAAATATTTCACATTAGATTTCAATAATTGTACGTCCACTACTCTCAAAAATGACATAACACCAACTTCCTTACAAAAGGCAGTCTTGTACTCAGTAGATGTCGATACTCTTTGGACAAGTCTACTGGCATATTCTTTTGACAAGACTCCAAGTGGAGCACTGACATTCAACTCTATGAGCTACATATTAAGAAAAATACATATCCAGTGGGTCCAATTTTGTTTTAATCTTCATCCAAGGATATGTTTATTGATTTTAGCAGGGGGTGAGAGAAAGAAACATTGATGTGAAAGAGAAACATTGATTGGTTACCTCCTGTATGCATCCTGACTAGGGATCCAACCCACAACCTAGGTACTTGCTCTGAATGGGAATTAAACCTGAAACCCTTTGAAGTAGGAAACAATGCCCCAACCAGCTGAGCCAACTGGCCAGGGCAGTGGGCCCAATTTTTTTTTTTTTTTTTTAATTTTATTGTTGTTGTATTACATCCATCCTCTTTTTGCTCCCCTCTGTCCCCCTCCCCACCCACCCATTTCCCCCAAAGTCAATCCCACCTGTTGTCCATGTCCATGGTTCCTTTATACTAGGTTCTTGTTTAAACTGCTCCCCTTCCTTGCCTCTGCCTCCCCCCTCCCCCCAACCCCCTTCCCCCTGACCACGGAAGGCCTATTCACCGTATTCATATATTTGGTTCTGTTTTGCTTATGGTTAGTTTTGTTCATTATTGTCCTGTAATGGGTGAGATCATATGGTATTTGTCCTTCACTGACTGGCTTATTTCACTAAGCATAATGCTCTCCAGTTCCATCCATGTTGTTGCAAAGGGTACAAGTTCCTTCTTTCTTTCTGCTGTATAGTATTCCATTGTGTAAATGTACCAAAGTTTTCTGATCCAATCATCCACTGATGGGCACTTAGGCTGTTTCCAGCACTTGGCTATTGTAAATCAATTTTTTAATTATGCCCCTTTCCCGATTACCTGCCAATAACTTAGTATGGTTTAAATAAATTCAACTATTTCCATATATGCCACCATACCTACCATGGTTTAGTATGCATAATAGAAAATTATTACATTAAGTCGAGGTATTTTTAATACCACTATTTTTTGTTTAAGTAAATTCTAAATAATATATAAAATTAGGAATAAAATATCAACATGACATATCTAAATTAAGAGATAAAAAAAGACCCTGGATGGTAGCACAGTGGATAAGGCGCCGGCCTGCGAACCCAAAGGTCACAGGTTCGATTCCCCAGCCAGGGCACATAACCAGGTTGCAAACCAGGACTCCAGTCAGGTCTGTGGCTGGAGGCAGGTGAAAAGCAACCATACATTGATGTCTCTCTCCCTTTCTGCCTCTCTCCCTTCCCCTCTTTCTAAAAATAATTAAATAAAATCTTAAAAAAAAAAAAAAAAAAACACTGGGAATACAGGAAAAATAAAGTTCCTTCTTAAAAAAAAAAAAGTTCAGAGGGACTTACATTGTGGGGGCTGGAGGAAAGCTAGTTTACAAGCAAAAGAAAACTAGCTTGTAAAGCTAGTTTACAAGCAAAATTTCTTGTAAAGAAATTTGAAACAGCAAGTTTAAATTGTCTTTTTTTCTGAAATAAAAAAGAAATACTAAGAAAACAAAGTAAATATGCACTTGAAAAACAGAGAACTTGCCTAGAATGACATACACAATTAAAGTAAAAAGTAAAACAAATAAAGCTGCATTAAACATGATGCAAAATATCAACATTCAATCCAGCCAAGATGGCTACACCCACTCGCATTAGTAAAGCAAAATGCAGGACAAAATGGGAAACTAATGAGCTTAGCTGTAGGGGCTTGCTTGCTTGTTTTTTAATTTCATCCATTTACTCAAAATGTAAATTCTATTTTACCCTAAAGTCTTTTGTTGGATATTAGGGGAATCAAATGTTCCTAAACAAGAATCTGAATGAGCTCTGAAAACGCATCATGCAAGCTTCATTTGTTCTAATTCACATCTGGTGTATTCTGTTTTAACATTTTTGACAGGTTAATCATTTGTCTTCATGTTTAAAGAACACAAATGTTTTGCCAGTGCTGTTAAATAGATCATGTCAGGGTAAAAAGAGAAAGTTAGAGAAGGAAAAAAGTCAGTCGGTCTGTTTTTTCAAGATGCTTTGTTGAATAAATGGGAGTGGGAGGGGGGAACCATCCGTAGGTAATTTGACCCTGGTGTATGGAAAGTATGATTCATTATGGAAGTAAAAATTAAAGACTGTTAATAAAACAAGCATATTGGAGGGAAGCTTTTCTTATTTAAAATGCAGTTATTAGAAAACCTTTCAGACTGAAAAAGCAGTGCACACTTTTGTGATGAACATGACCCTTTAAAAACCCGCAAGGATAAAAAACATAAAGGCCTACAGGGTTATTTAGAGAATGGATAAAGAAGCAAAGGCGACAAAATTAACTTCTGTGAAAACCCAGTTCACTGTGTGAAGCAACTGACTACATTTAGTATTGTTTGGTTTTGTTGAGCTTGAATTTAATTAGAAAAAGTTATGAAAAATATTTCCATCAAACTGAACTATAATTCACGTTTAACTTTAAAAATAAGGTTCAATTTCAGGTCTGAGGAAAGAATATTAAGTCTGATTCCATTACACCAAACACTACTGTAATGGAAATCCCTAATAAAAAGTGCCAAGCCTCAGTCCAATATCTAATAAAGATGTGTTATTCAACATAGGCTATCAAAAATAAACAGGTAAACTTTGGTACAGCAAAAGAATTGTAAAGTACGTAAAAAATTGCTTGACATACAGGACATAATCTATAATTCAGGTTCATAATAGTGACTGCCATGTATGAAGAATTTTAGCAGGATTTTTCAACTCGGGTAGAGTTGAAATGTGAAGCTCAATCTACTAAAACAATTTTAAATTATTTGTTCTGTTTACACGAAAATTGTTTTTTTTTTTTTTTTTTTTTCAATGTATGGTTGCGTTTCACCTGCCTCCAGCCACAGACCTGACTGGAGACCTGGCTTGCAACCTGCTTATGTGCCCTGGCTGGGGAATCGAACCTGTGACCTTTGGGTTCGCAGGCCGGCGCCTTATCCACTGTGCTACCAGCCAGGGCGAAAATTGTTTTTTTATTAAAAGATTTTATTTATTTTTAGAGAGCGAAAATGGGAGGAAGTGAAGGAGAGAAGCATCAATGTGTGGTTGCCTCTTGTGCACCCCCAACTGGGGACCTGGCCTGCAACCCAGGCATGTGACCTGACTGGCACTTGAACTGGTGGCCTTGATTCACAAGCTAGTGCTCAATCCACACTGATCCACAGCCAGGGCTACACTATAAAATTTTATTTGAAATAACACCTATCTACAGTAGATATCCAGTACTACCTAAAAAAAATCTCAGCATCATTTGACTCTTCCCTCTCAACCTGTCCATTCCTAACTACCTAGTGCAAAGTCCTAATATCTTTGATACTGTCTCTTTATTCCAGTCTCATTATGAAGACTTTAATTCAAACATTATCTGTATTAGTCTCTTGATAATTGCACCTGAATTGGTCTCCTTGCCTCTAGGTTTTTTGTTGTTGTTGTTGTTGTTATTGTTTTAAGATTTTCTTTATTTTAGAGAGAAGTGAAAAGAAAGAGAAACATCCATGTGTGAGAGAAATGTAGGTCAGTTGCCTCTTACATGCCACCACCTAGGGACCTGGCCCCGAATCCAGGCAGATGCCCTGACTGGGTATTGAACCAGCAACCTTTGGGTTCAAAGGTCTGGCACTCACTCCACTGACCCACACCATTGTTTTGACTGATGTCAAAACATCTCATGAACTCTTGCTATAATAAACTTCTAAGGAACTCCCCACCTTAAAAACTTCTAGGGGATTCCTACTGAATACAGAAAAGGACTCCAAGCTTATTAGGCTCTTACTCCAGTTCCTTTTCAATATGACACACCAGTCTACCTTTCCAACACAATTTCCCATTATTCTTTCTTATTGATGTAGAGGTACCCTTCAATATAACCATTCTCTTGTACATGGACTGTGATTTCTGACCTACTTCAGTGTCTATGATTAACAAAGTCTTTCTGCCTAAAATAATATTCCCCTTAATCTACTCATCCAATTAAAGTCAGTTTAAATGTCATCCCCTTAATGATGCTTCCTTTAATTTCCCCACCTATGTATAAGTTCTGCTTCTACTGAACACCTGCAGCACATCGTGAATTTATCATTTAATACTTCATACTTTATCATGTGGCTGGCTACTTATGTAGCAACCTTACTTCCCATACTAGATTTTGTAAGGGAGAAATATCCAAAGAAGAAAAATCAGCAGAGCCATGCACATTGTAAACATTCTTATATATGGTGAATGCTGACATAAATTAGCCAACATATTATATTGATAAAGAGGTAAAAATCAGTATTATGAGAATATACCCAATAGGTAATACATTCAAGTAATTAGAAGCTAGAATATGACTTAAATTTAAAGTACTATATTGTTATTAAGTTTGCAGATTAAAATAGATTACCAATATCAATGCCAAAAGGAAAAAAATTAAATCTTCATGTTCTTACATAACACACAAAACTCAAATACTGTAATATATTCTTTTTTCTACATATATATTAGCAATTTTGTTTTCTAACCAAATGTATGTTAGAAAGTTGTTGATAGCATGTTGAAATAATAAAAATAATTCTCCCTTACTTCGAGTAAGCTTTGGAAATCTTTTCTTCAGTTTCTTCTTTAAAGGATTAAGGTCAGGCATTATTTCTGGAACAGCTACATAAAAGTCTGATTGAATTTCATCATCCAAAATCTAAAAAGCAGGGGAAAAACTTTATCCTTCTGAAAATAAAGTATAATGAAATAATTCTTCTAATTTAGAAGACAAACATTAAGCACAATTTTTCTTCAAACACAGGGACCATATGAATATATATACCAATTACAAAAACCATTAGAAGCAAAACATTTTCTGATCTTTCTTTTAAAAAGAGCCACATCCACTTAAGATATTTATATTTAATAAGTTTAATTCTTTCATGTTAGGTAATATGTTAAAAAAAAGTAGCATAGAGTACTGATGTGTACGTGGCTCATAATATCCCAATGCTGAATTCATATGTCCATTAAAATTGAAGAAACATGCTGAATATTTTGCAGAAGATCACATGTAACATTAATAACCACTAGCTGCCAAGTCACTAGCAACTACACTCCCTTCCTAAAGTTAGAGCATCAAGAACTGAATCTGTAATTATTTTTCACAAAGCATTGAAATTAAAATTCTCTTTGTCTCCATAACTAACAATAAAAGAATGGGACTGTCAAAGACAAGCTCATTTACAGTTTATTTTCCATACTCTAACTCCATTCTAAGGACAAATAATATCAATTTTGAAACGCATTTTAAATTTATTTAGGCAGGCACCCATAATAATTATTATACTACAATACACTCCATTTAAAAATTTAGTTGATTATAAGATGAAGCCACTTTTTAAAACAATACTGCCTAGGCAATAAATATTTTATCAATGATTCTTTTTGCTTGAAATCTTACCACCATATGTCATTCAAAACCATGGTTTGAGATTACAGTGAACCTTAAAGACTTGAACTCTGGCAAAACTACACTGTGACTCTGAAAATTCATCTTCCTGTTACTATTCTTTCTTTTTATAAATTCTTTATTCTCTAAATAATGTACTAAGCTCTTCTTAATAACTTACATTAAACAAGCACTTATCACATGCTAAGCATTCAGCTAAATATGTAACATAATTTAATTCACCCAGTCACAATAATCCTGCAAGTCGAGTACTAATACTGACCACACATTCCAGATAAGGAAATTGAAGACTTAGGAAGGATGAGTCAATCTGTGCACTTATAAGGGGCAGACACAGAATTTAAAACACAGGCAGTATGGCTCCAGAACCAGGGCTCTTATCGCTAGAACTATTAAAGCAGACACAATTTTGAAATGTCAAAGAATGGTATGTGAAATTTCTACTCCAATACTAATTTCAAAACAAGTTTCTTTGAATTAAATTTAAAATTACGTTTGAAAGTTGTCCTGTAGTTAACCTTAATGTTATATCATGAAATACATTAAATAGAATAAAATTATGCTTTAAAGACAAGTAAAAATAAAATTTTTAAATTCCTCAGAACCAAGCATACTTGTGATATTTCAAAATAAATTTTGTAAATAAATAAAGGTCTTACCTAAGAAACTAAAAATTCAGTAAATTTATTCTATACTCACCTATTATAAGCAGTAGGAATAATAGTATTTAAACTAGTTAAATAATATAAGAATGTGTAAGCAAAACTGGAAGACTAGAGACTACTTACAAAGCTGTACTGAATTTACTTCTATTCCTGAGTATCTTCTAAAAATAACATGAATTCATTTTTAAAGCTACCAGGGGGTAACATGCAAAACTGTACTGGTTATGATGCCTTAATCGATAGCATTTTCCTAATAACAGATCACTGGGCACTGAAAGAGAAATTCCGACCCTATAATATTTTATGTATCAAATAATTTCAAAATATACTTGATTTCCTTATTTGGGTTACTTTTTCAAATATGGTTTTAAATTTTTATTTATTTATTTATTTTTAGAGAGCAAGAGAGGAAGGAAGAAAGAGAGGTGGAAGCATTAATGTGCAGTTCCCTCTTGCGCCTCCAACCGGGGACCTGGCCTACAAACCAGGCATGTGCCCTGACTGGGAACAGGCAACCCTGGTGGTTTGCAGGCCAGCACTCAATCCCCTGAGTCATACCAGCCAGGGCTATTTAGTTAACTTAATGCTAAGGAACACTTTCTCTCACTTACTATTGCTTTCTTGAAAATGTTAACTTCTTAACATTTAAAGAGTAGAGGTATCTATTTAAATTCCATTGTTGCTATGCCAGTTCTCTACAATACTCTTATGCTTACAGGAACAAAACAGATGGAAGGCAGTACACAGCTTAATAAGAATAGTTCTCTACTTCAGAGACCAAGCTCTAATCTCAAACTCTGAAGAATCTGTGGTATTATTTCTAATATTAAAATACTTTAAATAATTTTATTAAAATTCATGATACATATCTAAGAGCTGAATACCAGTCCCCTTGACATAAAATCTGTATGAAAGCATCACTTCTTCATGTTTCCCATTAGTTCTACTCCCAAAAATCATTCTGGAGATTTCCTTTAAAAATCCAGAATCCACACCAAATTTATCGCCATTTACTAGGATAAAAAAATAAAAAACAGCAACAGAAAAACCTACAAGCACTACTATAAATCCAAAAGGACTGGCTCAGTTAAAACTTCCCCTAAATCAAAATCTGAATGTGGGATAAAAGATAAACATTCAAATCACTTTTTCCTGTTCTAAAAAGAAAAAGTATTCCATAACTAAATGATTACATTTGGGAAAGATTTTAGAAAATGTTAAGGAAAATCATTTGTATTTGCAGAAATAACTCTCAAAATTCAACAGACATGCCTCTTCTTCCCACTTAACCTGAAAAAATAAATAAATAAATTCCTATATTGAACAGGCTCCACAAATGTTTTGTTATTTTCTTACGGGAAGTCTGGACAGTTTTTTCTTAGCTTCATTTCATTTTGAAAACTCAAAAGAACAGAAAATGTTTCCTTGTTATATAAAGCTCTATAACCATTTATCAAAAGATATGAGTAGAGTGGCTATGTTCCACTTGTAATAAATAAATGGATGGCAGAGGTAACAATAATTTCTTTAATTAATGAATGTGAAAACAACACTGTACCTTCTGAATGAGATTAGTTCCTCCTGCAAACGCAGCTCCATTTTCTTCTGCTATTTTAACCTCTGAGGCACTCTACCAAAATAAAATAGTTCGAACAGTCTTTAAACAAATTCACTCTGCTTTCAAGTATTTTGTCAGAAATGATATCTCAGTTAAAAACAAAAATTGTGGCTTTTACTTTTAATTGAAAATATATCAATTTTCAATGAGATAGATGCATTAGAATATTACATCCACAACAAGTTTAGTTTGCTGGTGATTGAGGTAGTTCTTGTAACATAAGCAAATACACACAAAATATTCGTTAGGAACCTACCAAATGGTTCAACTTAAGTCTCTAATGCCATAAATAACATCATCTTCCAAAAGTAAAAGATTAGAAATACTTAGTTTTGCTAACTTAAATGGAGACATTTTATAAAAGCAATACAGAAGTTTTAAAAGATTAGAAATACTTAGTTTTGCTAACTTAAATGGAGACATTTTATAAAAGCAATACAGAAGTTTTTTTTTTAAATAAATGATAGAAACAAAATTTAGCCTGTTGTCAGAAAATTCAAAGAAAGATATACAATATTGGTTACTTTTTCTCTATGTTCCAGTTATATCATTTGGTTTTATTCTAAAAATGTATCACTGCCTTAGTTACTAAAGTTTTGTGGCATTCCAACAGCCATTATGTTCCACTTCTCTGGAAAAAAATGAAGAATTTCTTTCTTGAAAGTGAGACAGATGAAGAATAAAAAAACTTCATGAAACAAATTCATAAGTACATTATAAGCAAATGTTTATACTACAAAAAGATTGACAAAAGGCTATTATTACTATGTATGTTATAGCCTTGACTTTCTTCACTTTCCAGACTAGATAGTTTTAAAAGTGTGGTTTCCATGTCTTCATAGCACTATGTGGGCTCATTGCTTTAAAATAATTTTATTGTCATTTGAGGAGTTTGAGTAGGAAGGCAGGAGCTAGTAGGATAATTGCTATACTTCTCTTCTATTTCTTGTGAGAAACACAATGTGATAGACTATGAATAATGAAGTTAATGTTCTAGTTAGCTTTTTCCCACACTAATGATATAACCTCAAATGAGTCATCTTATTGCTTTGAGTTTCAAAATAAGACTAGGCCAATGCTAGAATTTTCTCTAACTCCCTTCTATTATTCTAATCATTGATTAATGCATTATATTAAATTATATAAAACGTTGATAAAGGTTACTCACCCCTGTAAATACAGCAACTTTATTGATTTCTGAAATGAATGGGTATGGCAACCTAATAACACTGGCAAATGGCTCCACTTTTTTCTAAATACACAACAAAAGAAAAATGATTATGAAAAATTTATTCATCTTTTCTGTATCTCTCACACCTATAAAAAAGAACTGACATACTATGTTTTAATTATACCACATATCCTCTCCTCAATCCAGAACTCTTCACTGATTACAATTTAAAACATGAGATTATATTTCTTTTGTAAGAAAACATAGTGAAAATCTAAACATCTCATCCCAGCTCCTTCATCCACGGTACCTGACTTCTCTACCTCTACATCATTCATCAGTCTCTCGTATACAGAGATGTGTTTGAATACCCGTATCTTCCCGGGAACCTAGTACAGTGTTTTCCACATGGATGCCAACAAATATTTGCCACCTTGAATTAAATTTAAAAGAACATTTAGCCCTGGCCAGGTAGCTCGGTTGGAGTGTTCCCCCAATATGCCAAGATGGCAGATTCCATCTCTAGTCAGGGCACATAAAACAATCAACCAATGAATGCACAGATAAGTGGGACAACAATACAATGTTTCTCTCACCGTTCCTCTCTCTCTAAAATTAAATAAAAAATTAAAAAAAGATGTAATTTTTTGACATCATCAAGGACATCAAGGTAACTGTGTATGCTATGCTGAATAACAGTATCCAGCTGATTAGCTCAGTGGGTCCCTCCACTCTCCATCATTGGTTCTAAATAATCTGGTGATATTACCCCTAAATCTAAGACAGAATGCCAAGCCTAAAAGGCTCTTCTGAGTGGGTCTATTTTGAAACAACCTAGCCCACGTATATATATTTGGGAAGAAAATGGGAAAATCTAAAATAAACAGTGGCATGCAATTGAGGTACCCTAGCATGGGTAAAGATTCTAAGGGGCCTCAGAACTAATTTGTTCAGTCATTTGGTCATGAACCCATCTAGGCCTCTGGCTCAGATCTCTTAGTGAAACTTCACACAGAAACAATTTCTAGATTCAGAGTTTTGGTGCAGTCTTAAGGTCTGGAAAAAAGAGAAAAGGTTGTTTCCTAATTAAAGTGGAAAAATTGTATTTTTAGTTTATTTTGAGTAGAATAGCCTCCTGAGGATTTCTTTTCAGATAAGACACACAAACTCTTTTAAGTGCATGTTCTATCAGACATGCAACTCAATTTTATTCACTGGCATTCCTTTACCATTAACTTGTCCCAACTGGCTTCAGTAAATTTTTTAATGGCAAGCAACCATAATAATAGCATCCCCTGGGGGATACTGGCTTGTTGTACAAGCAGTCTATCAAGAACAAAAAATGTCTTATGAAGTAACACCCTTTCACTGTATCTAGTTTATAAGTGGCTGCCACTTATGAAATGAAAATCCTTTAAGACATCTTTATGTAACACATTAAGGGTTGACTGAGAAAGTGATCATCCTGGACACTGAACACTTCTTAAATATTAAACAGTAATACTGTGGTATAAAATAATCTTTAAACAAAGTTACTATAAGCTGTTTCTAATAACAACTAAGAAATAAGACACTTTAGTTCAAATGCTAACTCCACCCCTTACTCTGTGACCTTGTGCAAGTTACTTCACTTTTTGTGTCTCAGCTTCTTCTTCTGAGATTATTATAGGATTAAGTGAGAAAATGCATGCAAAGCATTTAGTATTGTGACTGGTACATAAAAAGTTTCCAGTAAATGTTGATTGTTATTATTAAACACCTACCAAGTCCCTTACATGCATTACCTCATTCAATCTTTTCTATAACCATATAAACTACTAAGCATTTTATCTCTTCAAGTTTTTAAAAAAGGTCTTATTTATTTTGAGAGAGAGGGGAAGGGAGATGAGAAGAGAGGGAGAGAAACATCAATGTGTGGTTGCCTCTTATGCACCCTCAACTGGGTGCTAAACCAGCAACCCTTTGGTTTGCAGGCTGGCACTCAATCTACCGAGCTACACCAGACAGGGCTATCTCCTTTTTTAAAGAGATGAAAAAACTGAGATTTGAAGAGGTTAAACCAGAAGCCCAAGCTCAAAGAGGAAATAAATGGTGACATCAGGATGCTGGCCTGTGCTGTAAGCTGACTCCAGGCACATGCTCTTAAGCACTTCTATCCTGCCTTTTCCCACATGCTTAATTATTTTTGCTATTGTTGAGGTTGTTCAATTACATTCAAAAACTTAGGTCTTCTGGTCTGACCAAAAAAAAGATACCCTGAGGATAAAAATTTAGATATAATTTCCATTTTCAAAAAAATTAAATTTCTTAAATGAGAAACTTACAAAATTTAGAGCTATAAAGGACACAAATTCTAACCTAGTATTTTTTCCTACTTTTTAGAGTTTTATAAACAGAAGTCTTCTATGAAACTGCAATACATAAACAGATAAAACAGAGAGGTTCTTACTAAAGCAATGAGGTGGTTTAGCACGCCAACTCAT
Organism: Noctilio leporinus; assembly: GCA_004026585.1. NCBI lineage: Eukaryota > Metazoa > Chordata > Mammalia > Chiroptera > Noctilionidae > Noctilio > Noctilio leporinus. Next base: position 87,330 of record PVIW01005037.1, read on the forward strand.
GCAAACCCTAAGGAAATCTCTGAAGGCCACTGAGCTAATCCAAAACCTTCATTTACAGAGAAGAAATATGACACCCAGTTATATCTCAATTAATTTTAATACTACTATTGTTGAAATGCATACTAATGATTTTTTGCTAAACAGAAGATATATGTCATCAACTATGCAGAATATGCATAACATTCTATTTTATATTTGGAAAGTTAAAAAAACAAACATTTTTCATGTTAAAGTGCAGAAAAAGCAAGTTTTTCTAAAAATTATTATAAAAGGCAAGTATTTAAAAAATTAAGAAATGGCAATTTATACAGCCACTGTTCACCAATAAATTCATTTTAATTGAGTCTATATACCTTCTTCCCCAGTGCCATATCCAGTGTCAAATCAAGATAAACACCCTGTGCTGGATTTGTAAAGTCCAGAACTTGAAATTTCTTAAGTAAATGAACAGCTTTCTCCACTTCATATATCTGCCTTGGATATAAGCGTTTTAAGTAGACATCATCCTCAGGTTCACCTTCCATAAAGGGATATGACTTTATTTTTTCTATCTCATCTTTTTTTTCATTTGATGCTTTTTCTTTGGTACCTTTTGTTGTTTTCTTTTCAGGCCTTGAAAAAAGATAAATTCAAGATCAGTTACCTCAATACATATTCCAAGAGGCTTAAAAAATAAAAGAAGCCCATGTACATAAGAAAAAAATAACAAATGATAGTTTATTTTTATTTAAAAACATAGACTACTTTACAGTTTTTCTAGTTCAACAAACATTAACTTTTGTACCATTTGCAGTCAATACAAAGTCAAGACATTGATGCTACTCTCCAGAAACTTAAGAGGAATAAACATAAAAACAGATAATTTCAACATAATGAGTTAAGTACAAGTGTTGCTTGAGCCATAGGGAATGCACATTTAATCCAGCTAGGACGCTAGGAAAGGGATCTGGAAGAGATGACCCTGAAGTCAATTCCTGAAGACTAAAAAAGAATTAGCCCAGGTATATACCAAAGAAAAATGAAAATACATGACCACATAAAAACGTGTCTACCAAAGTTCGTAACAACAAAGGTTCATTATAGTCAAAAAGTCAAAACAAACCAGTTGTCAATCATCTCACCAATGGATATATAAAATGTGTTGTATCCACACAATGGTATGTTAATCAGCAATGAAAAGGAATAAAATATTGATATCTGATACAATATGTATAACCTTTAAAAACATTATGCTAAGTGAAAGATGCCAATCATCAACCACATATTGTATGATTACATTCATATGAAATATCAAGAATGGGCAAGTCTGTAGAGATAAAAGCAGATTTAACTGTTACCTAGGGCTGAAGGGAGAGAATCAGGGAAATGAGGAGTGACTGCTAATGAGCATGGGTTGTTTTGAAGGTAATGGAAATGTTCTAATATTGACTATGACGATGGTAGCACAACTCTGTGAATATACAACAAACCGCTGAATTGTACACTTTCAATGGATGAATTGTATAATATGTAAATTATACCTCAATAAAGCTATTACGTAAAAAAATAGTGAGGCAAAGAAGCAACATAAAAGTACTGAGGCTAGAAATAGAATGGTACACAAAGGGAGCTCTTATAAGTTCTGCCTGACTAGGGCAGAGGTTGGCAAACTTTTTCTGTAAAGGACCAGAGAGCAAGTATTTTATAGTCTCTTGTCTAAATTAGTTAATTTTGCTGTTGTAATGTGAACGCAGCCATATATAAAAATGAATGAGCATAGACAGCTGTGTTCCAATAAAACTTTATTTATGAACACTGATCTAAATGTCATACTTTTCATGTGTCACAAGATACTGTTCTTTTTTTTTTTCTAGTCATTTAAAAATATAAAATCATTCTTAACTCATGAACCACACAAAAACAGACTGTGGACCAGATTTCCTGACCCACTGACCATATTCTGCTGACCTTTGACTAAAGGGTAAAGCAAAAGACAGAAAAGAGCAGAAGATAAGGCTGGTGAATCTTGAGGATAGAAAACTCCCTCTAGAGGCAATGAATGAGAAGCCACTGGGCAGGAGTGACATCTGTATCTCAAGTACTGTATTCCAGCTGCAATATCAAAGATGGATTTGAAGGAAGTTAAGTGGGAGACAAGTAAGAGACTATTTCCTCCCTTTCTTCTCAGAGATATGACAGCCCAAACCAGAATAGTGATGGTAACAGATAACAGCAGGTGAGAAATCAGAAAGCCATTTATAACATAAACATTGAATATAGGAAACGGGGAAAGAGAAGATTTTAGAATACATCTTAGGCTTTCGGCTTGGGTAACTAGGCACAGAGCAGTATCATTAACTAAGACCAGAAATAAAGCAGTCACAGAGATGAGTTCAGTTGGGGGCAACATAGAGTTGAGTGTGGGGTTAGTTGCATCACTGGCCCCAAGTCTTTATCCCCTGTTAACCTAAAAATAACAAGCCAAAGTGACAGAGAGAGGCAGCAAGCATTGTTTGAGACACAAACAAACAGCTAGTCTGGAAATACTGACCCAAATAATAAGGCTCTGACCCAAATAGTTATAGCCATATTATCTGCCTTCTTGTTATCTTTGTCAACAGTTGCTTGGGATACAAGGTTGCTTTAGGTCCAGTCTAAAGGTTATCTTGCCCAGTTTTAACACTCAGCGTCTGAGGTGTGGGTCAACCTGCAAGGCAAGTTCCTCTGGGAGAGCAGCTCCAACTCTATTAAAGTGGCTCTACTGTGGCCTGGCCAGGTGGCTCAGCTGGAGTGTTGTCCAGTACACCAAAAGTTGCAGGTTCCATTCGGGGTCAGTATGCATGTAGAAGGCAAGGGAGGAACATTTCTCTCTTTCTAAAGTGAACATATCCTCAAATGAGGTTTAAAAAATAAAGTGGCTCCATTTATATTATCTTTTTACACTGCTTTCTCCATTCGAGTGTCTTTGCTAATAAGTTCCCCCTGTTTAAAGAAGTGAAGTACATATATATATTTCCTAGCACCCTAATTTGGTCATGTGACTACTCTGGCAAATAGAATAAAGCAAAAGTGATCATTTTTCTGCTCTAAGCTTAGGTTACAAGAGGCTTCATATGTTTCCACTTATATTTTTGTATTTCTGCCATTTTCCTAAGAACATGCCTGGGCTAACCCAAAGGTAGGAAGATGAGACATGTACAACAAAGGTGCCCCCACAGAGCCCTAGGCTAGATTAGACAACTGGCACCAGACATGCCCACTCACAGATGCACACAGTTTGCTTAGCCATAGTCATCAGTGACACCCATCCAAACCTGGCTTAGATCAGCTGATCCAAAGATGTGTGGGCAATGACACATAATTGTGGGGTGGTTTCTTATATGGCAAAAGCTAACAGGGTGCTCACAAAATATCTTTAAAAATATGTTCAACAGGTAATTGCAGTTAAGAGTCTGAAACTAAGAAGACAGAACTAGAAGAGACATACAAGGTTTGTCCTGAAAGTATCAAGCCAATGTCAACATAGTTAAAACCATTTGCCAGCCGATATTTTCAGGACATAATTCATATTTTCTCAGCATTAAATCAAATCACACCTACAATCTTTTCATCATAAAAGTTTTAAATTAGTGAAATAATATTCTATAAAGATGTGGGTTAGTTACATGGTAGGCAGAATGATGGCTTCCCAAAGATATCCATGTCTACATGACAAAAAGGACTGCAGATCTGATTAAGGTTAAAAGATCTCACGATGGGGTGAGTAGCCTGAATATCCAGGTGGGCCCAGTCTAATCACTCTGAATCCTTGAAAGCAGAAACTCTTTCCTTTACCACCTGCATCTGACTGAGATGGTAAGAGATAAGAGAAATTCAAACATGAAAAAGGTCTCAACTTGCTTTTCCCACCTTTGAAGATGGAGAAAGGAGGCCTCGAGCCAGGAATGCAGGTGGAATCTGGAAGCTGGGAATGGCAAGGACACATTCTTTCCTAAAGGCCCCAGAAAGGAATGAAGCTCTCCTGACACAGTGATTTTAGCCCAGTGAAATGCACCTTAGACTTCTGACCTACAGAACTGGAAGATGATAAACCTGAGTTGTTTTAAGCCATAGCATTTGTGGAAATTTGTTATGGCAGCAATAGCAAATTAATATGAGATTCTATAAAAGTATGTGCAAGAAAGAAATGGATAAGAGCAAAATAACTTTAAAAAAGGACCTCAAAAACCACTCTGAAGTGTAACTCCACTTTGTTAGCACTCAATAAAACCTCATTACCACAACAATGATATCCTCACAATTAGTAATCAATTTAACAGAAAAGCAGATAACACGCCAATGGTCATTTTTATAGGACACAGGTGACGAAACTAAGCAGGAGCCCAAAGGGGATGGATGCAACTGGATGCAACACACCTCAGCTACCTGGGAAGTACTCCACAAAATCCTGAGACCTTCCAAACTGGAGAAACCACATTTTTATTTTCTATTTAGTAAAAGAGCAGTAAGGCCAATGGAAGGAGTCTGGAGAGCATGTTTTAGTAATAAACTCTCTACCTAAAGTGAACAAAATGAATAAAGTTCTAGCTATAACCTACAGATTTACTCTACATAAATGCTAATCTCACCACTAAAATTTTAATCATGGCTAAACCTATCCATTTAATTTGGAATTAACGTGAAGTTCCTAGAGGGTGAAGTATGATTTTAAAATTAACAAATAACTGCAAAACCCAGTAAAAGTCTGATACGTAAAGAGTGTGAGTTAGGGATACAACAATTTGCTTCTTTATACTTTGGACCATGTTTCACAAAATACATATTTGAGGTGATTTGATGAAAATATTTTAAGTTACAAATGAAACAAAGCTTTAGTAATAAATAAATAAATAAATATATATATATAAAACACAGATCAAATAGGACACTAAGGAAAACACTTTCTTCCAAAACAATTTTTTTAAAGATTTCCAGGATCTACTTTATTTCATATATTAACCAACATTTTTTTAAATTTAATTTTATTGTTGTATTACATCCATCCCCTCCAAAACAATAATTCCATAGACGCACTGCCTGCTTTTCATGACCCTCCAAAAAAATGTCTACCTTTATTCATAAGAGTCATGCCTAGAACTTTGTTGTTCACATAATTAGGTAAGGCCCTATCAGGAAAGCTTAAATATGATAATTCTCAGAGCCTAAAATCACACTAGATAGGGTTTTGTTGTTGTTGTTGTGGGGTTTTTTGGTGTTTGTTTTTACAGAAAATGAGGGAGAAACACCTGGCAGCCTGAATCAAAGAGAACAGAATTTAGCTGCAGTTACCTGGGTAACTAAACCACAGAGATTAAATGAGTAAGAGCTTGTACTCAGGTAGTAACTTTCTCCCTGCCTCATCTCTCCCCTAACACCAAAAGCATGAAAGGAAAAAAATTCTATGGTCACACCCAAATCAAACAATATAAGAAAAAATCGATGATATAATAAAGTTCACTTCAAGACCTTTGAAGATCTTTGACCCCAGAGATCCAAGTCCTTTGAAGGCTGAAGAAACCTCTTGCATTAAAGAACTGAGGGGGGTTGGTACACAACCTCTGTCAAACTAAACTGAATTAAAGAGAACTAAAGAGAAAATGCCGAAGGCATGTAACTATTAATGGAATGTGAATGTCTGAAATCCATATTTCACAGTGTAAATCACATATAAATTCACTAACATTTCTGATGCTGATTTATTCATTAAACTAAATGCTGTAGTTCTGCTGCCACTTACAATGTAAAAGCTGACAGAATAAAAAACCTAGTCATTAATAATACAAATAAATAAATAAAGATAAAAAGAACAAAAGCTGGAAAGAGCTTTAACAATAAGAGTCAAATAAAAATCACAACTTTTCTTGACTCCATCACAGAGCTGAGGTCACAGGGCAACCAAGTAGCTTGAAATCCAAGGAGTCACTCCAACTCTCTGCCCCCACCTCACACACGGACCACCAGGGTAAGCCTCACCTGCAGCAGAGTATGAGAGAAAAGCAAGCAGGTAAGAAAAAAGCAAACCAGCTAGTGTGACACAAAGAAGTCTAAAAACAAGGTAGGGGGGAGGGGTTCACACTCAATTTGTAGGGCCTTTCCACAGACCTCCACCAGACACTACTGGGAAATACCGGAGCAGACCAGGGGACTAGAATTCCTCCCTTGAGGGCGCAGACAAGGAAGGGATTGGCCTATGCAGCCAGAAAAGCTTGTAACCCCCAAACCCTCTAGGGCACAGGTAAACCCCATTTAGTGTAGGGGAAAGAAAATAGAAAAAAACATTAAAACTTCTACCCTTTCGAGTAGGGCAGGAAACATTCCTGCATGCAGTATGTGAAAGGACCAGACATTCTCCCAAAAGGTCTGCAACAGATACAAACCATGGGAGCAAGGGACAGGAAATATAGAGAAAACCCCATCCCCAAGGTTTAGCCACACTGGGCCTACTTCAGATGAAAGCTAGCTTTGAAAAACAGAAAATCCCAAATACACCTATCCCCAACCTAACAAGCACTGAGTAACAAGCAAGAGTAGTCTACTCTGAGGAGAGGGGCAAGGGTATGGAGCGAGGCCTCCTGCCCTTCCAGCCTATATCCTCTTCCCCACAGTGGCACAGATAAGGCTGGAAACCAATCGGACAAAACCTTCCAGCATCCCAGCCCCCACTCACAGCTCCAAAGCGACAGTCAGAAATTTGAAGCTGATGGTAACCATAGCAACAACAAAACCAAACCCTGGATCAACTGATTGGATTGATTTAAGGCTATGACAGAAGAAGCATGCGCATTTCCAGGAATTAATATACTGTACAGTACTTTGGTCTCAATTGTTCTACACAAAATGTCTGGCAGGCCACAAAAATTTTGAAATACTTGAAGAAGAAAAATAACCTATTGTCAAGAGAGGAACAGAACCAGAGTCAGAGGTGACACAGTGGCCTTTTTTTTTTTTTTTTTTTTTTTAACAGGATCTGCCCTAGGCAAACCATGGGTATAAACACAAACGCATATGCACAGAGGGGTGGGGAAATCCAGAATGACAAAAGAGAAAAAAGGAAATACAAGCCCCTCTATTGTCTCAGATCCTGATTTTTAAAATTAGCCATGAAAAAAACTATTTTTTAGTATATTATAAAGTCAGTAGGTTAAAAACTTAAAACCAGCCCTGGCCGGTGGCACAATGGATAAGGTGCCAGCCTGCACACCCAAAGGTCGCTGGTTCAATTCCCCAGCCAGGGCACATAACCAGGTTGCAAGCAAGGTCTCCAGTCAGGTCTATGGCTGTAGGCATGTGAAAGGCAACCATACACTGATGTCTCTCTTCCTCTGCTTCTCTCCCTTCCCCTCTCTCTGAAAATAATAAATAAAAATCTCTAAAATAAATAAATAAATAAAACCACAACTATAATTATGAGTACTTTAATTCCCTTCAAGCTACTGAGTAACTCATTGTCAGGCATGAAAATATTGCTAATCATTTTTCATTTTTTAAGTATGCATACTTCTAATATTATGCTTTTTAGGTTAGTGAAATTTTAAAAGCTGTACTAGAAGAGAATTTGAAGAATAGATTGAAACATTTCTATAGGATAAAAATTTAAAGTTAAAATATTCTCAAAATAATATCCCTAACAAATAATTTAACAAAGCAGAACAGAAAAAAAAAAACAACCTATTAGAAACAGTGACAAAATATGTACATCAAAAAGACATTGAAGAAACACAAATAAAGGCTGATATCCAGGGTTGTTAGGATGGAAAATTGGGCACTCTCACTCACTGATGGGTAGGAATGTAAATTCTGCCACAACCAGTGTTTCTCCTACTTCTTTTTTTTTTTTTTTTTTTTTTTTTAATTTTATTGTTGTTGTATTACATCCATCCCCTTTTTGCTCCCCTCTGTCCCCCTCCCCACCCACCTGTTTCTCCAACTTCTCAACAACAAAAAAGAATCTAGGTACTTTTCACATTCAAAGGAAGTCTCCTTCCTAGTTACATTTACACCATTTCTCTCTTTATCCTATATTCAAGTCATATCAGACTGTTCAACATCCATATCTTTACTTTCATGCCTCTATATCATTGAAACATCTTCCTCAAATTCCCCTGCAAAACTCTATCTTTCTAAACCCAGCTCAAATATTTCTTGGACTACTCTCTTCCAGGTAGAATTGACTTTTCATCTGTGATCCCACAGCATTTGGTCCATTCCTCCATTGTAAAGTTAAGTCACATTAAAGTTATAGCACAGATAGGTGCTCATGTTTAACATATAGAGAGCTCCTACTAATCAACAAAAAATGGGAATAAAACAAAAGCAGAAAAATCACAGCAAAGAACAATATAAATAGTTCTTAAACATATGATAAACAGATATCTAGCTTCAATAATAAAAGAAATACAATTTAAACCATGATGATACCATTTATTACCTATCAAATTGGCAACAATAAAAAATTCTGACTACACTGTATATCAGAATATGGGCATTCTAATACTGCTTGCTAGTAAGGACATAAACTGGCAAGATCTCTTGATAGGCAATTTGGTATTATCTCTCAAAATTATAAATGCATATATCTTTTGACTCAATTCTTTTTCTCCAAATTTATGCTACAAAAATATTTATATTTGACGAGGTCAATGTACATGGCTATTCATTGCAGGACCATTTGGAATAGCAAAAGACTGAAACAGTAAATGCATCAGTAAGAAAATGACTGAATTATGGTATATTCATACAATGAAATATACCCATATTCACCGCAGCATTATTTCCAACAGTCAAGATATGAAAGTAGCCCTGGCTGGTGGCACAGTGGATAAGGCACCAGCCTGCGAACCCAAAGGTCGCAGGTTTGATTCCCCAGCCAGGGCACATAACAACGTTGCAAGCCAGGTCTCCAGTCAGGTCTGTGGCTGGAGGCAGGTGAAAAGCAACCATACATTGATGTCTCTCTCCCTCTCTGCCTCTCTCCCTTCCCCTCTTTCTGGAAATAATAAAATAAAATCTTAAAAAAAAAAAAAAAAAAAAAAGATGAAAGCAACCTAAGTATCAATCGATGGATGGATGGACAAAGAAAATGTGGTATCTACATGGAGGGGCAAACGTAGGTTTACAGTAGTTTATATGGAAAATAACACAATAATTAATAATAATATAATAATTAACTCTGTGTTTCACATACTCACAGCTGTAAACCTACATTTTCCCCGCCCTGTACAATTAACAATGGAATATTATTAGGCCATGAAAAAGAAGGAAATCTTGCCATTTGCAACAACATGGATGGACCTTGAGGACAATATTCTAAGTGATGTCAGTCAGAAAACGATAAATACCATATGACATCACTTCTATGTGGAAGTTAAAAAAGACAGAGAGAACAGATTAGTGGTTGCCAGAGACATAAAGTAAGGGATAAGCAAAATGGGTGAAGACAACCAAAGGTATACAAACTTCCCATTATAAAATAAATAATGGAGATGTACAACTTAGTGACTGTAGTAAATAAGACTGTACTGTATTTTTTGAAAATCGCTGAGAGAAAAATCTTAGAAGTTCTCATTACAAGAAAAAATTTGTAACTACATATGGTCAAGGATGTTAATAAGCCTTACTGTGGTCAATCTTTCATAATATATACAAATATCAAATCATTATGCTATATATGTGAAATTAGCATGTTATATGTCAATAATAACTCAATCCAAAAACAACAACAACAAAGAATGACTACACAGTTCCATGTGAAACAATCACCAAGATATATGATTAAGTGAAAAGCAAGGAAGAACAGAATTGAGTGTATAGATAAACAGAAACTAATTTCCTTGACTCACATGAATTCTGACACCAAATGCATTTGTTTTTGTCCACACCATCCAATTCTTTGACATCAGGAAGGTACCCTAAAATTCAATATAATTCTGACACTATCTAGCTGGTTTAGCATTAGATCCACAAGTTACAGACTTAGTCCCACAATACTGTTGCCCACTGCAGAAGCCAATCACGAAGCCCAGCCTCAAGTACTTCCAATAGGCTGTAATTCAAGCTAAATCTCATCCTCAGGCTTCATAATTTCTAAAGTGGTTCAGAGAACTCAGAGAAATTCATTTAACATTTACCAGTTTATTATACAATAAAGGCTATGATCAAAGATACAGATGAATAGCTAGGTAAATGGGCAAGATCAAAAAGAGTCTGGAACATAAGAGCGTCTGTTCCCATTGGGTTTGGGAACTCTACCCTCTGATTGGTGTATTGTATTCACCAACCCAGAACCTCTCTGAACCCCATAGTTCAGTGATTTTTACGGAGGCTTCATCATGTAGGCATACTCAATTGTCAACGCAATCTATAGGCATTCTCCCCTCCATGGAGGACAGAGTGGGGCTGAAAGTTCCAAGTTTCTAATGGTTTCAACCACTCCCAATTTAGGGACCCACCAAGAGATGCTTCATCAATAAAAAGGTGCTCCTATCACCCAGGAACTTTAAACATTTTTAAAAGATCTATATCAAGAAAAGGGTCAAAGAAGTCATATTAGAACTAAAGATGTTCCTAACATCCCTATCACTCAGGAGACTGAAGAAGGGTTTTAGGAACTCTATGTCAGGAACTGGGTAGAGAACAATACAAATACTTATTACATCACAAAATCCTAGCCCCAAAACTTACTAGCACTATGACCTTGGGCAAGTGCTACATAACCTATTAGTGCCCTGCTTTTTCTCTAAAAGAGTATAACAACAATAGCTTCTACATAAGGTTGCTGTAGGGACCAAATTCACAACTGAATGTCAGTGTTCACTTAATATTATGTATTATCATAATAAGTCATATCTTTTATTCAGGGCTATAATCAAAGGAGCAGAGATGACGGACTTTTACAACTGCATGTCTCTGTATCTGTTTATGGAACCAAGTATAATTTTTCATCAAAATTTTAAATGATAGCAAATGAAATAATTTAAAAAATATACTTACTTCCTAGCAGCAGCAAAATGTCTGTTGGGCACCTGAATGCATGCAGAACAAGGATAAAGAGGTGTCTGATATGCCAACTTGGAAAGACTATGCCTTTGCTGTATCAAGACTTTAAAGAAAAAAAATGTAAATTGTTAATATTAAATGATTACATTCATAATTTTTATATTTTTAATCAGTGTTTTCCAAACCAAAGAACATTCAATATTTTGCAATTCTTAACCATTCTTTAAAAAGTGTAATAATGGACATTCCACGTCTTGAAATTAAAGCCAAGTAAGCACAACTAATTAAACAATTTTGTCTTCACTTATTTTTAATCTAGTCTCAGAGTGTGTTAACTACATTATTATAGAATATGTATCATGAATTTTTTAAATTTTACTCATTTAAAATAAATTTTTTTTAAGATTATATTTATGATTTTTAGAGAGAGGGGAAGAAAGAGAGGCAGAGAGGCAGAGAAAGAGAAGCATCAACGTATGGTTGCCTTTCACCTGCCTTCAGCTACAGACCTGGCTGGAGGCAGGTGAAAGGCAACCACACACTGATGTCTCTCTCACTCTCTGCCTCTCTCCTTTCCCCTCTCTAAAAATAAAAAATAATCTTTTTTTAAAAAATGAAAAAAAAAAGGTAGTTCCATTTTAAAAGAAAAAAAAAAAAAAATACTACATTCAGAGTTACTCAGGTACTTCTGAAAGCTGGGAACAAAGTGAAGGGAATTGACTTACCAGAGATCAAGACTTGTTATAAGGCTATGGTAATAAGACACTATGGTATGGGCAGAAATATAGAAAGACGAACTATTAAAACAATAAACAGCCCAACAAACGATTCATGCACATATGGTATCTGAAATATGTAAAATGGGAGTGATGCTGCCTCCACCTAAAGATCTATCTTAATAATACACATCACTATGCTTCAAAAACACAAAACAAAATAAAAGCATTGTACCAAAAAATGGGTATCATCCTAGCCCTTAACTGGACCTTATTAAATGCAGAGAAGAGTTGCTACCAAGAAGTATGTCTGAAATAGCTGCCAAATGACAAATGTTGATCCAAATTAGACGTCTTTGTAAGTTTTAGAATTGAAATCGCCTGCAACTATGTAGTACTCTGAAGCACCAGCAAGCATTTATAAACGCTAAACTTTACAACTTCGAGCCACACACATGTATCACCTTTTCCTTATCAGAACTAACTTCACGTATCCAACCCACACCCGCAGTATCAGATAGAACCCTGTCCTTGCCTGTCCCTACAAGTGGCTGAAGGGGTGTCGATGCACACCCCCTGCCCCATTCCACTCCTGGGGTTAAACCTCTAAAAAGGTCGCTTGTAATAGCAGTGACCCTCTGGAGAACGTAGAGCCCAAAAAGGGCAGGAGGCTTTTCCCGCCCCCACTGCAAACCCATGCATAGGAGAGTCAGCTTTGCACTCTGCTGCAGCAGGGAACTCTGCGCCAGAAATCTTTTCCTCACAAGCCCACACAACCCCTTTCTTTACCTCTACCGAGGCATTTTACGGCCGCCGCCATGTTGACCATTCCGGATTGTGTAGATAAAATCGGTCCTACGCTTCAATTGGGAGAAAATTTTGAAAAGGTTCCCTTCCTTAATAGGCAGAGGGGGAAGAGATTAGAAGGAGCATGAAAGGGGCGGGAACCAGAAAAGGCTTTCGGGCAGACAGAGGGGGGCGCTGAACGCCGTGGCCGAGTGGCAGTGTTACCTTCAGTCCTCCGTGCTGCCCATGAACCTGTGTTCCGCGGTTCCGCCGGAGCAACATAAACATCTTCAAGGAAATCTGCTCTTCCTGCACCCCAAGCACTAACAAACTTTCTTCTAACTCAGCACAAGATCAGCGAGGTTTTAAATTAACCTTAACACTAATCAGCACTACATGTTGCCCCTGCTAGCAAATTGTGGCATCAGGATCAACTGAATAACAATACTTAACAATTATGTAACACACCTAGTTTTAATATGACAGAGCTGAGACCTACGCACAGGTGGTTCTGATTGAAAAAAATAGAAAAGAATCAGCATCCTTTCCATTACGTCACAGCTGTCGGTATGGTTTGTTTAAAACAAATCTGGTCACAGATTGTATCACTTCCCAGTTTAAATAGAACCCTCCATTGACTACCTCTGGGGCTGCTTCTGGCCTCCGTCTACCTCCCCAGCCTCAATCCTCCTGCCAATATCCTCCCCCACCCCCAAGGTTACTCATCGCCGCACTGTTCATTCTGTCCCCTCTCTTTGGAATAGCTTGTACCATATCACCTAGGTAACCTTTTAAAAAAAAAAGATTTCAGCTCAGTCTTGTCTCAGTAATGAAACCTCCCTCCCCTCTTCCCAGGCTGAGTTATGATCAGCCCTTCATGATTTTGTACAGTACCCAGGGCTTATTCCTGGTTTTGTTTGTTTTTCAACAGTTTTATTGATTTAATTTACATACCACACAATTCACCAATCTGAGCACACTGTGGGCAGAAATCATGTCTTACCATTTTTTTAACCGTAGCATATTCTACAGTACCTGGCACATAGGAGGTTCTCAATAAATATTTTGTTTAAATAAATAAATATATGCATCATTAATTAATAACTCACTGAGAATAGCAAGCCTGCAAAAAATAACTTGTTTCCATGAAGCTGCCTACAGGAAATTAAACTGGACCACAGTTAGGAATTTCACAAATGCTTTATTTCATATTTATGTATTGTTCTTATCTACATGAGGAATAAGATTTCTAATTTATTGTCCTGTCTTGTAACTAAATAGTTACTACAAATGCTCCATGCCCGTTTATGGATGTTATACCAAAAAATAATAATAATAAAAATTAAACAAGTTAAATCTACTCTTAAGATTTCCATTTCTCCCTAATTCTTTCCTTTCCTTTTGACAAACCAAAACAATCATTGCTCACATGATACTTAAAAATGAATTTCACTTGAGGATATACCAGAATTGGAGCAAGTTCACCAAATCCATTCAGAAGAAAATAAACACCCACATTAGAGGTGCTGGTCCTTAGACTCTACATTCCTCCATTTCTTTAGCTGGAGTCCGTTGGTCCCTACCTGTGTATTTCTTTATGTCTTCTGTTAAAACAAGAGAATTTAAATATTTAATGTTGGAAGTCTCTTAGTATGCTTGTAGTAGTAACCTTATTAAATCAATGCCCCATAGAAGTACAGCTACCTAATTGCCCACTTTGAACACCAGAACTTTATGACTTTAGTTAGGTGGGGTCCAGAGTCCAGTTATCTATATATAACAATAGATAAAGAGATCATTTAGCTTGAGACTTATAAAAACAACATATCAACTCTCTGAAATGGGAACCCCAAGCCTCTAAATATTTAATTCATAATGTAGTTTTCATTGAAGAGCAGCGGTAGAACATTCTGGTTAACAGTGGTGTTCTGAAGCTAAGCATCCTGGAATGGGAAACCAGTATCATCACTTACTAGCCATGTCACCTAGGGCAAGTTACTATACCTCTCTGAGCTTCAGATTCCCCATCTGTGATATAAGACTAATGAGATCATTTATTAAGGCACTTATTACAGTACCCAGAACAGGATAAACACTCATTTACTGTTAAATGTTGTCATTAGTAAGGAACCAGTGAGAAATCTTAACTAGAAAGGCAAAATGAGTAAGTGTTCTAGTCTAGTATCCCTTCTTCCAAAATCAGCTTGTTTATTAATATAATACATGCTATTTTTGTCCTTAAATGAGCTAGGATGTCACTTTCTCTATATCAAAACTTTTATTTGCAGAAAATCTTAAAACTGTGTTTATGCACTTTCTCAAAGTTCACTTTAAAACAACTTTTCCCAGTTGATTCCTAGGAGACTTACACTTTCCAGGAGTTTTGGTAACTTGCCAATAGCCTGCCTGCTTAGCTAAGAAAAGCTTTTAATATTTGCCTAGACCTGTGTTTCTCTTGTTCTGTTTTCTGCTTTCTTCAACCATCTTCTAATTGAGCTGAAAATTTTGTTGCAAGAAGAGTAACTTTTTGTTTGGGGTTAAGGTTGAAAATGGGTTTTCTTATTGGACAAAAATATGGAATTCCATGACACTTCCTACTTCAGTAGTGTGGATCAGAAACACCCAGGAGACTTGTTAGAACTCTAGCACACAGAGCTTCTGGTTCAGTAGGCCTAGGGTGGACTTATGATTTTGTATTTTATAAATAAGTTTTCAGGCGATGCTGATGTACTGGTCCAGGAATCACACTTGAAATACCACTCGCTATGTAATACTATGAAACATTTTCATCCATACCTACCATTGAAAAAATGTTAAATGTTAAATGTTAAATGAAGATTTAGAACTGCCCTGTGGAATTGCTGGTAAATGTTTAACAACTGGCTCCCCAATAGAAAAGAAATGAATCTGTAGCATTTTGTAGCATTTGCCCATCTCCGTGGTGTAAATATTCACACAATTGCTAATTTCAAGCTATCAAGCATAAAATCAACTAACTCACAAAATTCCCCACAACTTAACTCTTGGTTCTCACATGACCATAGCACACACACTATTGGAAGTTTGCTGGTAAAAGCCTTTGGTAACTTTCAGAAGGACAAAACCAAATCAATTCATCCTAGAGCTACACTTCTCAAATTTCACTGTGGATGCAAATCACCTGGAAATCTTATTACCATGTAGATTCTAATATTGTAGGTCTGGGATGGTTTTCTGATTTCTAACTGACTCCTAAGTGATGTTGATGCTGCTGGTCCATGGGCTATACTTTGAGTAGCAGGATCCTATAACACATCCTAGAACAAAATTCATATTTTTATTATTTGTCCCAAGCCAAGACCTTTTGAATAGGCTCTTTTTTCCTCATACAGAAAATAAACTTAAATGGATCTCCACATTTCTAGGTAAAACCTCCATGACCTCTAACTTTCATTGGAGATACTAGAAATATCAATAATTTCCTGCCCTGCCCATTGCTTCTGGTAGAAACTTCCTTCTACATAAATAAAATTCCCCAGCCCCAGCTATTTGGATCAGTGGAAGCCATCTGACCCAAATGAAGTCCATCCATTCTGTAACCAGTGATCTAGGCTTGGAAAGGAAAGTTGGGCCAATTGTTCTCATGAAACTGGAATTGGGAAAATGAAAGATTGGAATTGAGAAAAAAATGAAAGAGAACATTTTCTTTGCTGTGGGAGGACTCAAACTGTAAGGCCATGGAGTAGATTCAAGGTTAGAGAGGCCTTGAAAGGCAAGCTGAAATTAATTAGCAAGCAGAAAAGATGCATGAGTAGAGTTAGCCAGAATCAAGAATAGAATGGAGTGAGAATGCTGAGAGCAGCAGAGGTATCATGAAGAAGAAAGAGATCAACCAGCCTCTGAGAGGAAGATAGCAGATGCTGTCTCAGTTCCTGTTACAGTTTCTGTCCAGTCTACCGTATCACTGTCCCTCTTCCTGTGTCTTGTGAGATCTCCATCTACCATATATTTTCTTACAATAACCGCTGTTTTGAGCTAATGCAAGTGAATTATTATAGCTAATAAACAAACAAAAACTAATTAAAATCATTGAACTCTAGTTGCTCTGGTCATAATGCATGAATTGGCAGCTCTCTGACAGAACTTAGTTGTAAATAAAGCCTTAATCGTGGAATTTCAGAGTTTGAAAAGCTTTTGAAGGTCTTACAACTACCTTATATCTCCATAATCCCCTGCTCAAGTTGTTCGTGACAATATTCTGTAAGGTAGTTCGGTCCATTTTTGGACAATTCTTAATTGTTACAATTATTCCATGTAGTATTAAAGCTGAAGTCATCTCCTTTGTAACTTGGACCTAATTGAACCCTTGGGTCATTTCAGTGTTCACACAGTAGACTTTCTGGTAATGACCACAAGCTATCATGCCTCTTAAGTCTTCTCACTTGGCTGAGTATGTTCAAATCCTTACACATCCACAGTTGCTTCATTCCCTGGCATGGTGATAAGAACTCCTCATCTTCCTAGGAACCTTAACAAGGATACACTCGAGATTGCCTGTATCTCTCTTAAAATGTAACCCTAAAACAAACAAACAAACAAACAAAACACTCCAGAGGAAAAAGGAATAGTTCATTTTTCCTGGAAAAGTCAATGCAACCTAAAATTTCAATACCTTCTTTGGCATTTCTAACGGCGTCACTTTGTACAAGTAACTCCCATATAATGTGGTTGTTAGGGTTCTAAAAAATGCCATGTTATGTCAATCCATGTTAAATGAAACTAGTACCAAAAAAGAACTAGTACAAAAAAAAGGGAGTTATGTTTAAAAATTATTTTTTTAATGTTTTGATTCCTTGTTTTTTTTAAAGATTTTATCTTATTATTTTTAGAGAGAGGAGAAGGGAGAGAGGCAGAGAGGGAGAGAGACCTCAATGAGTGGTTGGTTGCCTTTCACCTGCCTCCAGTTACAGACCTGGCTGGAGACCTGGCTTGCAACCTCATTATGTGCCCTGGCTGGGAATCAAACCAGTGACTTTTGGGTTCACAGGCTGGTGCCTTATTCATTGTGCCACCAGCCAGGGTGGTTTAAAAAAAAATTTAAACATATTTTTATGTTTATAATTAAGAGAAACATCTTTATTAAAGCAATTTTCACCCAAAGTAAAACATATTAATATGTATTAAACAATATTTTCGTTGTCATCACTACTAAGCACCATTAACCAAGGGTATTTTCTTTTTCTTTAATTAATTTTTTATTTATTATTTCCAGAGAGAGGGAGAGAAACATCAATGTATGGTTGCCTTTCACCTGCCTCCAGCCATGGACCTGGCTGGAGACCTGGCTTGGAACCTGGTTATGTGCCCTGACTGGGGAATTGAACCAGTGACTTTTGGGTTCACAGGCCAGCACCAATCCACTGAGCCACATCAGCCAGGACTCTTTTGTCCTTAAAAGCTCCTATTATGTTTTCTATTGTTCAGAGACTTCCCTAATTTCAAATGAGATATTTGTTGCTCTTAAAAGCTCTTATTATGCTCTGTGTTGTTTGAGGATTTCTCTAATTCTCAAACTGTGTTAAGAGTGAAATCATGTTCTAGGATGCTGTGTTGTAGGGGGGGGCGGGGTGTTTCCAGTTCTCAAACTATGTTAGAGTAAAACCGTGTTATAGAAGTGCCTTGTTGTATGGGGTTTACCTTTATTTGATTCCCTTTATTTTCTGCAATATTCCAGATTTTTAGCTAAACTAAAGGTAAGGTCATTTTTGATTAATTTCTTGCCTTAAGTTTCTGTATTCTAAAATAGTTCTGTCCAATACAAATCATATACATATAGTACTTTTAAGTTTTCTAGTAGCTACATTAAAAAACAAAAAGAAACAAGTAAAAATAATTTTAATAATTTATTTAATTCAGTATATTTATATTACAATTAGCTCAGTATATAATATATAAGCCATTGAGATAGTTTACTTTTTTAATAGTATGTTTTGAAATTTGATATGTATTTTACACCTAAAGCAGACCACAATTAGGACTAACTACTTTTCAAATGCTCAGTAGCCATATTTGGCTACCATATCAGACAGCACAATTTTAGAATAATAATAGCTAATGCTTATTGAACACATATTGTGTCAGGTGTTTTTCTAAGGTGTTCAGATATTTTACTTTTTAAATATTCACAATAACCCTATAAGAGAAACACTATAATTGTTCTCATTTTACAGGTGAAGGAACAGAGGTGCTGTGAAGTTAAGTAACTTCCCACTAAACAAGTAGTAGGTAGAGTTGGCATTTAAATCCAGGATGGCTGACTATAGAAACTATGTTTTTAATCACTGTTACATACGTGTCACACACATATTCATGCTGGATACTGTGAAAGCACTGTACATACAATAGCTTGCTTAATTCCCATTTTAGAGATGAAGAAACTGAGGACCCAAAAAGTTAGTTACTTTTCCAATGCTACACAACTAGTGTTAGAACCAAAACAACAGAGCCAGTGCATTTCATCACTGCATCCACTTCCACTTTACCGCCTCCCCAAAGCTCTGTTGTTTGCATACATCACCTGTGACTCAATATTTTTGGTGCCAAAGTTTTAAATTAGAAAATGGCCAGATAATATCAGAGTGGGAGAAAGTAAACAACATGAAAGCGCAAGTATATAATTTTGGATCTTCTAAGCCAAGCATGTAAATCACAAGCGTTAACAAAATACTAATTAGAGTTCATTTTCTTTTATTTTTAACGCATCCAAGGGTAAAACTTGTTTGAAATATTTATCTAAAATATGGAAATGCATTAAAAAAAATGTACAGATCTGAGAAGAGTAAAAATACCAACAAGGCCATTTCCAGGAAGGTGTTTTTATTTGTATAGAAGAGTGCGCACAACTCACAAGAGGAGACTGTTAGCAATTGAAAGGATGTGACTCTCTTCCTCCCTTTTGTACTGTGTGGCTTTCTTGTTTTGTAGATTTGGAAGTGAACCAGAAATTTTGTTGTACTCCTTTCAGGTCCTGTCTTTCTTTTAGATTACCTCAAACTGAGGCTAAACCTCACCAAGCACCAGCTTTAGGGATTAGTAATCTCTTTGGCTCCTATTTATTGCTTCAGGAAATGAGCCTGAGGTTTTTAGGTAATCTTGAAAACTGTTTCCTGGTCACTTTTATCTGAAAAATATTGAGTCCAAATACTCTAATATTCACTCACATACAGTAGCATTTCATCTTTGTCTAAATTATTCTATTCCATTGAATAATTTTCCTATTGTTGCCACTGAGTATTTTTCTTTTTCCTGTAGTTGTCAAGGGGGAAAGTTAGAATAGTTGTAGGGTTGGAGAGAATAGGGAAGAGTGGGGAGAAAAGGGACTTAGAGGGGTTCATGTCAGGCTTTCCTGCATGGCTAACCTCATCCAGTTATATTCCCACTTGGTGCCTCAGTTTTTCCCTCTGAAAATAGAAATGACAACATTTCTGTGGCACCTATTTCCTCAGTTTCAGTGACATCTTGTTAATTTGTGCTAAACAATTATGGATAATTGTTAAGGGTTAATTTTTAAAAAAGATTTTTATTTATTATTTCAGAAAGAGAGGAAGGGAGAGAGTCAGAGAGGGAGAGAAATATCAATGCATAATTGCCTTTCACCTGCCTCCAAGCACGGACGTGAGTGGAGACCTGGCTTGCAACCTGGTTATGTGCCTGGCTGGGGAATTGATCCAGTGACCTTTGGGTTCGCAGGCAGGTGCCTTATCCACTGTGCTACCAGCCAGGGCTTGTGCTACCAGCCAGGGCAAGGGTTAATTTTTAATAGATGCTTGAAGGGGTTTCCTCTGAAAGAGATGAAAGAGCTCTAACTCAAGTAAAACAGAAAAAGGAAAAAGGTCAAACTGATACACAGGGGCCCAAGGAGATAGAGTAACTAGCATCCTGACCCATCAGGAAAAATAGATTTCTCCATAGGTCAAGGGAAATAATAATGGCTGGGCATAGAGAGATAAGCATAGAAGGAATAGAAGAATAGAAAGAAAATAGAAGAATAGAAAGTAAAATTTCTATTCATCTATAATAATCTATGTTCTAGTACTCTCTTTGACAGCATATATACCAAAATTGGAACAATACAGAGAAGATTAGCATGGCCCCTAAGCAAGGATGACACGCAAATTCATGAAGTGTTCCATATTTAAAAAAAAAAAAAAATCTATGTTCTAAAGTATGTACTGTAATTTCTTAACTTTCCTTTGTAGCATCATAAATGGTATTCTTAAAAAAAGATTTAAAACAATTGAAAGTTTTGTTTTATTAAACAAAAACTGTATTGCCCTGGCTGGTGTGGCCCAGTAGATTGGTGCTGGCCTACGAACCCTAAGGTCATTGGTTCAATTCCCAGCCAGGTCACATAACCAAGTTGCAAGCCAGGTCTCCAGTCAGGTCCATAGCTGGAGGCAGGTGAAAGACCATCATACATTGATGCTTCTTTTCCTTTCTTCTGACCTCCCTGACCTTCTCTCTAAAAATAATGAATAAAATATTTTAAAAACAAACAAACAAAAAAAAACTTTAACACTACTTGAAGCAGACAGTTTCCTGTGAAGACTGCAAAATGGGACAAAAGACAGGAAGCTTTTATAGGACAAAATAAAAGGAAGAGAAAGATAGGAACTATCTGATTGGCTGAGGCCACAGAGTCAACCTTATTTGAGGTGAGAAGGCCCAGAGTTGGCTTAGAGTTAGGGGATTAGCTGACTAAATATACATACTGCATTTCTGGTCAAGCTGAGTATTTACTGACATAGGAAAGTTATCTAAGTTTTGGTTTGCTGATGTGGCACTACAGGCTGGAGCAGCTCCATCTTGGGTGTAAAATTCATTTCAACAGTAAAAGCATGTAATTCTTCAAGAAAACACAAGACGACATTGCTCTCCAGAGCCCTCTCTGGAGGAAAGGCTATACAGAAGGTTAGGGAAAGTGAGTGCCCTGGTGCTCAAGCCGCTGCTCTAGGGGAGGCCTGATGCCTTCCGCGGTGGTTGCTGGGAGGGTGGGAACTTGCACAGTGTTACCACAACTCACCATTCAAACAGCTCACACACTAGATTCAGGAAGTAGCAGCTATGTGATAAGAAGGCTCTATTTAACCCACGCTGTGTGCACCCTGAGATTCAGATACATATTGAACCTACAGAGGATCTGCAGGATGTCTTTGCATTGCTCTGAGCAGTAGTTACTTATCCTGAGGGAGGTGAGAGCCTTTTTTAAAAGGGTACATGGCAAGCATGAAACAGAAGGCAATTCTGAGTGTGTTCCTCAGGACCCTGCCTTTTTTCAGTGCTTTCCAAAGATAGATGTTAGCACCTGGGTAGGGAGGCAAAAAACAATTAGGTAAAACAGGAATTTCACTGAAACCTCTGGGGGACCTGTGGGCACACTTCTTGTTTATGGGAACCAGGTAACAAAGAGGCCATGATAAAAATTCTCACATTTCTCCCAGAAAGAAAGTGACCAAAGACAGCATAAGAGGGAAAATCTGGCTGATGCCATTCAGTAGCAAATGTGTTTGGAAACACTCAACAAAACTCTCCCTTGGTATAACAGATACATCCATCCAGAGATTGGGAGCATTTTAGGGTCAAGTGCAGAGCCAATAATTATTGGTGGGGTCCTGAAGGCAAAGAAATACTGAGGCTCTGGCTCACCCTTGGTCTGGAAAACATCAGAGTATGTGGGGAGCCATTTGAGAATAAGACAGACAAGTATGATTATGGTTTTTTTTTTTAAACAATAATGTTGCCTGATTATAATTTTTTAAGCTCTTATTTAATGTTTAATTTTATTTAAATTTTTTCAGTCAAGATTACCAGGTTTTTCTTCCTTGCACCAATTCCAGGTTATGAATTAAAATAAGACACACTGCACCCTATACCTTAACTTAATATTAATTGAATTCGTGTAAAATAATTTAGTTGTAAAGAAGGAAACTATTTTCGCAGAACTATTCTGTCCTTATTATAATTTGACATAAATCCGCCTGCTACTAAAGAGTTTCATTATCTTTACTTATTTTCTTCCAAATAGATTTTTATCTTTGCTATATTCTGGTAATTTCTTATTTAACAAGCATACTCTACTGGATAGACTCTGCTTGCCCCCGATCATATCCACTCTTCAACTGACCCACCCTGCTATGTGTTCCCTGAGAGACTGGCCCTTTTCAACTGTACCAGGTAGGCTTTCTTGCCCTTGGACTTCTTATTGGAAGTTTGGTGGTGAAAAGTTTGGCAAGAGAGCAAGAAGCAAGCGAGGCCAGAGCATTGCCCTTTTCTCTTCTATCTGGCTGTGGTCCCAAAAATGGCTACAGCCTCCATGGCCTCTTCTTCCAGACAGTCCCCCCTAGTTCTACCTCTCACCTGATTCTATTGAGTTGGCCAAAAAGTCTGTATTTTTTCCCGTAAAATAAAATACATGTTTTCCATTTTCACCATTAACGTTATTGATTTGGATACATCTCCTTTGTGGTATAACTTTGTTCTCAATGTCTCAATTTGATCACTGTCAACTTCAACTGGTCTACGTGACCACTGAGCATCATCCAGAAAGAAATCTTCAGTAAGAAACTTTGCAAACCACTTTTGGCACATTGGATTGCTCACAGCACCTTCCCCATACACTGCACAAATCTTTTCTTGTGTTTCAGTTGCATTTTTAACTTTCTTGAAATAATAAAATATAACATGCCAAAAATATTGCTTATTGTCTTCCATCTTCAATATTAAAATGGCTGCACAAAAATACATCAATTTTGATAAGTTTCTAAAAAATAATTCATGCTGATAATATGAAAGCTGTCACAATACAATCTAACAACATTGTGTCAAATGAAGTTAAAGACAACTAAGTGCTATCAGAGCCATCTTACGGAAAAAAAGAACAAATGAACTTGATGGCCCAATACTAAGACCATGTCTCCCCTGTTCCTTCAGGCCTGGGTGTAGTTATAGCACCTACACGTGCTTGTCCCTGTTTATATCAGTATTTCTTGTTGGTACCCTGAATCTGCCCCACCCCCATAAACAGTCCCCATTTTAAACTTGCTTCAGTTAAACTCTGAATATGCCATCTGTTTCCTGCCGAGCCCCTGACTAATAGAGACACCTAATCAATACATATATTGCTAGGTCAAACTTGAACTAAAGGGGCAAGATAAAAGGAATTATATATGTTGGTGAAAAAATGTAATTGATAATAACAATTATTAGTTCCAAAGAAATGCTAGCGATAAGTCAAACCATTGACAACAGGTCCTCTTATGGTTGGCTTTAGCTCTTAACTCTGTCCTGACATCTGTATTTTCCTGTAAGAACAGCACCTACATTATACTTCCGATGTAAAATGCAACACTTTCAGCCATTCCTGAAACCCCTTCCATATATAAAATGGATAGCCATACTCCATCATTTACAACCTTTCCAATGCAATATATATTGATGTATTTGGAACTGTTTAGTCAAGAATAAGAGAATCCAGCAAGACAGTTTGCTATGTCCATTAGCACTCTGAACAGACTATAAAACAGTCCTGGAGGACATTGGCACTGCAGTCAGATCCTCTTTTCTTTCCATTGTCTAACAGATAACTATTCTCTCTCTCTCTCTCTCTCTCTCTCTCTCTCATACACACACACACACACACATACACCCCTCCTAAGCAGAAATATGAATTCTCAAAGAAAATACTTTGTTAACACAGTATTGACCCCCAAACATATATTTTTAAATTTACAGTAACAGCTAAAAATCTAGATTTCTTTTTTCTTTTGTAAGTAATCAGTAGACCAAGCCACCTTGGGCCCATATTTCTACATGTCCACAAATCACTGAAGCTGAATAGGCATTGCACTTTTTAGATGGGGCATCTAAATGCTCCCATGTACCACAATCACATCACTCTGTATAGCCTCTCTAGGAACTTCACTCATTTGCAGCGTCTGCCTAGGCCCTGCAGACGCTTGAATTTGCAACCATTATGCCCAATCCTTTTTAAATTACGTCTTCTAGAGTCTGTCAGAATAAGAAATGGGCTGAAGGAAAGGCCTCTTAATGATGGTTCCATCAGCAAAAAATATGAGGCTAAAGCTTTGGAATTAGCACTTGTAGGTGTCCAACTAAAATCTTAGATGAAGTCCATCTGCCTTTCGTATTTTAGGCAATTCACCAAGGGTCTTTCCATATCAACCCATAGTTTAATAATTATTTACATAATTTGCTAGTTTTAGTAAGTGTGTGGATGTGTTGCACCTTGATGCTGTCTTTTCCATTTTATATACTGGAACACATTAGAAACTTTAGTCAAGTTGGTTGACATAAACTAGCTGTCAGTAAAGTTGTCCCAACCTACTCAATTATGCTTTTTAAATGAGTAAATTACTAAAAGAACATTTTATTTGAATCCTGTGTGTTTTGTCCAGTTTGAGTTATATGCTGCAGAATGTACTACAGCGCTAGCTGAGCCATTTTTTTTACCTCTTATCTAGAATTCTAGTTTGAAACTTATCTACTACCAGTCCAACTCCTTGTTTAAACTTGGCCTTCTGTATTACATATGAAAATATAATGGAACACTTTACTTAATTTATGAGATAGGTATTGTAAGATTGTAAAATGCCAAAAGAAAACTTCATTGCCAAGGAAATTTTTATTCATATTTTGAAAGTGCTAAAACTTTTAAGACTAGTTTGTGCACTGGGACAAGCACAGTGCCCATTTAAACTTTGCCATGGTCTAGTTACTGCTGACTTAACAACAATGATTAAAAACAGATGTTCTTGTTGCATTTGTAGTACACACCTTATTAAACAACTTCCATGTAAATATTCAATCAAATTAATTGAAACTTTCCTATGCTTTGGAAAAATGTTGACTGATTCCCACCACACCTTAAAATCTTGGCTAGTAATCTATTTCCCCCACAGCAGAGCTTTATACTCATGAATTCATTGTTTATAATGGATAATGTACCATATGTAGAAGAAAGAAAAAGTTGGGTTTTTTTTTAATATGAAAATCTGAGTGTTTGGGGAAGACAATAAAAGCATGCTGCTAAAATCCATGGCTATCAAATTTTGGGTAACAAGCCAACTGTAAAAATATGGAAAAAGTAAAAATTAAAAAGGATCCTTCTTTCAGCTTGCTCTTGCTCGATTTCTCATTCCACTTTAATGCCAATACCTATATTATACTTCCTATGTGACAGACAACTGTTCTAAGTAATTATCATATATTAACTCATCTTACTCTCTTATAGGTGGGTACTATTATTACTCTCATTTTATAGATGAGGAAATTAAAGTTCACTTCTTAACTTAAGAAGTTAAGGTATTTTAAATAAATACATGGGGGAACCCAGTTTTAAACCTAACAAGTATGACTTCTAGCTGAAAACACATATAATAAAGGTCTCATGTTATATATGTGTTTTTATTCAAAAAAGATAATTTAAAAAATAGTCATCAGATACATAGTCAAAGAAAAATTTAGCAAATCAATGAGTTAGATACATTTTAAATTAAAATGTTTAAGGTATATAGTTATCATTTTATATGATTAACTAACCAAACTCTGATTCCAACTGAGTTATAAAAGACACTTTATTCTACCCAAAGAAGTAAAACATTGAATCACTGTTAAAAGAGACATAAGAGAAAAAGACAAATTTGACATTAAAATCAACACAACACTTGTTTAAAGAAGTGATGATGGGGCAATTGAACATTTACATGCAGAAAAAACAAACCTTGATTCATACCTTACACCTTACACAAATTACCTCAAAATGCATCATAGACCTCATTGTAAAACACAAACCTAGAAGAAACTTCTAGAAGAAAACATAGGAGAAAATTTAGATGACCTTGTGTTTGACCAAGGGCACAATCCATGAAAGAAAAACTGATACATAAAACTTTACTAAAATTAAAATTTTTTGTTCTGTGAAAAACATTGCTGGAATGAGAAGACAATTCACACAGACTGGAAAGAAAATATTTTTAAGCCATTTATCTGATAAAAGATGTATCCAAAATATTTAAAGAACTCAACTATTTTTAATAACGCTAACATGAATATTTTTGTCCATTAATTTTTGCTAAGTTTTTGGCCATTAAACAGAAAAGATAGCATTCTAGAAGGACTATTCCTAATCCAGAGAATATGAACTATGGGTTAGCAAAAAGTCATTTGGTTCTTTTCCATAAGATGGCTCCAGTCATGTTTGGCTGTCTTTAACTTCATTCAAAAATATTTTCTTATCATATCTCTCATATCAATGTGGGTCTTTTAAAAACTTACCAAAATTGATGAATTTTTGGGTAGCCATTTTAATATTGAAGATGGAAGAAAATAAGCAACATTTTTAGCATGCGATGTTTTATTATTTCAAGAAGGGTAAAAACACAACTGAAACACAAAAATAAATTTGTGCAGCGTATGGAGAAGGTGCTATGACTGATTCAATATGTCAAAAGTGGTTTGCGAAGAGAGAAGATGGCGACAGAGTAGAGAGCAGTGCTGATGGTGTTCTCAAGTACCAAAGCAGCTAGAGGACAGGATGGGGAGCGTGAGATGTCTTCAGGACCCTAGGAATTGGAACAGGCAGCATCTGGACACAGGGGAGCACAGCCCAGAGGCAGAGGAGGCCAGCAGGACAGTAGGTGAGGCGTTCCCGACCGACCGGCCGGCGGGCTGAGGTCACCTCTGGGCAGGGGCGGCTCTGCCCAGAGGGGTGCATTTGACTGGGGCCAGCTCCAGGCTCCCTGGCGACTGGAAGTCTCAGCAGTGAAGTGCGGGCGGTGAGGGCGAACGCCGTAGGGAACGCGGAATTGAACTCTTGCAGGGGAGGGACTGTGTGAGGGACTCACTCCGGCAACAGGGAGAGGAGGCTCCCAGCGGGGCTAGAGGCGGAGGAGAAGAGTCCTGCGGGAAGGCGGAGCCAGGGAGCGGAAAGTGCACCGGCGGGGCGGCAAGAGGGTCGAAAATGGTGCTGCGGGGCCACCGGGGAAACAGCAGCTAGAGGCCCCTGTTGGGCTAGAAGCCCAGCTCTGCGCAGCCACACAGGCCCCCAGGCTCCGCAGAAACTCCAAAGGGCAAGCCGGGGAGCCGGGAACTAGTAGCGGGGGCAACTGACCCACCATTGCCAGAGACAAAGGCTCCACCACCCACGCCTCATCACAGAGGCCGCTTAAAGGACTCCTTGGAGAGCTGGTGGGCGTGGAGGAGTGGTGCCCGCCCAGGAAGCTTGGGACAGTGTAGGTGGACCCCGGACAGTGTTGACGGACAGGGGCAGCCTCCTCCCAGAATGGCAAGGGCGGGGCCAGTCGTCACAGGGACCAGCAAAATTGCGGGCTGCCCTGCAGGGGTGCTGGGTGCTCTTCAGGTGCAGGAACCTCCGCCAGGAGTGGGACGGGACACCCTGCGGGCTCCAGAATACCAGCAGCCCTAAAACCCAGCCAGGCTGCCTGCGGAAGGCCCAGCCTACCTGGGGGCGGACACTCAGAATCAGCCCTACTGTGACAATCAGAGGCCCTGCCATGCGCCAAGACCTGCTAGAATATAGACTATAGACTGTAAAGTTCTGACCAAGAAAAAGAGGCAGCATCAGGAAAGGGATTGCTGCTAATCTCAAGCACCTGAATTACACCGAGAGCAATATGAACTATTAAGCCCCAACATATCCTTTGCAAAAGTTACTCCTCACATATTCTTAATCCCCCCCATACCTCAATCCACCTAAATATCCAAGACTCTCCCCTACTCTCAAATTAAAGTCTATTCACTCTGTGGCTATAACACATTCCCAGTCCTCAATCTAAGTATTCCTCCCTTCCCCAGCCTTTCTAAACCCATTGTTTATTCTTTTCTTCCTTCCTCTTTTTTTTTTTTT